>VDFB02369680.1:0-28856 GCA_007258455.2 Sequoia sempervirens | reverse complement strand
TGCAAAATCACTGCTTGCATTGTCAGCTCACCATGTCTAAAGCTGCAAATTAATCAGATGTATCATGCATAGCTAGAAGATATCTAGAAGTTGTATGGTAGATTATTTGCATTAGCACACAACACTAGTTTTCGAATGGCTTGAAGATCTTGGAGTCTCCCCGGATCTACTACTCTCATGAAGGGTAGGGCCATTTCTAGTTGGAAGGTGTGCGGAGGACCGCCAGTGTGTGGTTGGAGGAAAAACACTCAGGTGATGCTCTCCCTCTTGCAGTTGATGCCAAAGATTTGGATTATTAGAGACATGATTCATGATTCCTTTTGATATAGTAATATTAATGTTTTATCATTGTCCAATTGTGACAAGACTTGTAATTATATTCTTGTATTGTGAAAATGATTTGATAACAATGTAACTATTATGTTGTGGAAGATTGATTATCATCTTATGTATTATGATGAGGAAAATTGATCAATGTTATTGTTCTTAAATGCTTATGATTGCCTTATTCAGTTTATAATGTATTATTGCATTTATTTTTAAAATGGAAATGGTACAATAGAGTTATTTAAATAACATTATTAAAAAAAAAACTCTAGATCCACAAACTCTAGGCCTAAATTGCCACTACTACTAGAAGTCAAAGGGAATGGTGAACTCACAAAAATATAGGAGTCTTCTTGACCTTGGCCTATGGCTACCATCTCTTTTCTTTGCCTCTTTTATAGACCCTTTATCTCTTCAAAGAACTCTAAGTTTTGACCTAGCACATAACATCAACTAGCACTTGTGTACATAAAGAAGCATCTTAGCTAGGTATGTGTACAAAGTAAAATTTGAAGAAATTAATAACTTCTCCACAAACTTTCAATTGCTATAGTTACGAATCAACTCTTTTTTCTTAGATCCTAGGGTGATATGTTTCTAATATTGGTTCTTTGCAATTTGTGTTGACATTAACAATTTGCAAATTGCAAGCACATCGCAAAAGCAAGTAAAAGAAGAATTAATTAACATTTTGGGTTTGTAGATAAAAAGGGAAAACAAGAAAAAAAAATTGATTGTGGAAACAAAATAAGAGAGAAAAATGAAGAGAACAAATTATTTCCATTTTCCTCTCTTTTTGTTTCTTGTTCCATGAATCAAAATGGGGAAAGAATAAAAACTAATGTAGAAGACATACCAAATGAAAAAATTCGAAAGAAAACATATCTCTTCAAATTTGATGCTTGAAATGGACCATTGGCTGCTCCAAATTGATGTCGGGCTCCTCAAAATGCATCATGGACTCTCCTTTAATAGCATTGTGGGCTGCTACAAACTGCACACGCTCAATTTAATCAGTGTTTGCTGCCCAATCCACTCATTAATTTTTTGCTTCAATGTGGCTTGTTTTTTCTCTTTATGGTCTGTTTTTCTCCTTGTCTATGTTTGCCTGTGATATGAATGTTCTTGATGTGTTTTAGTTGCTTTTTAGCATTTTAGGTTTTTTTATTTTTTATTTTTTATTTTTTATCCTTTTCAACTCATTTGTACTGGTTGAGTCTTGACATTGGGACTCAGAGAGTCTAGCCGGACTTGTCAGGTCTCGTCCCCAATTACCCTAGCATTGGGAGACCAAGCTCACCTCGAGACTGAGTCTTTTCAGTACCCAGCGAGTCTTGGTACTGTGATTAGTACCAAAGGATATAAATTGAATAGTTGCAATGGCTGGATAAAACCATTTGCATAAACTAACTGTCTACAATAGTCATTTTAGAAGTCAAGTTCTCTTATAAGAATGCACACACAAATGTGTTTGTGTGTATACAAATATGCACACGTGCACAAGCATGTCTGTGTCTATGACATACACATGCACGTGGATATACCCTCTTCAAAAACATGACAAATTCCATACCTAGCTTGTGTTAAATAATCTACAACAAGAAAATACAAATCATATTAAATAGGCATTGCACAAAATTTCAGAAAAACAAGCGCTGAGGTAAGTATTGCTGCAGAATGTGTTTGCAGTAGAGAATTAAACTTAGGCAGCTCAATTTTGCAAGACTAAACTATATCTCTCCAAACAAGCAGCAAAACCCATGTTTAGCACAATAGCTCAAAAATGTCGTAGAGAAAATAAAGGCAATGTGAACCTGTGCTTTTTGTTCATCTGCCAGAGTACCAGGGATGGTTACATCAAGCACTTTCATAATAGTTTCTGCTGTTTGTAAAACTTGACCACTTTCAACTTCTTCCTCACTGCTTTCAGAATCTTCAACTTCATTCACTGTGTCTGTTGAGGATCCTGTTTCTGGGGGCAAACCTATGGGCTTTCCCTTTTGGATTTCTGCATCTGTAAACTGTTTGTGTTGTGGAACCATTTTATGATTAGTTGATTTATTGTTCAACCGTAATCTATGACCTCCATTTTCATTGTTCACATATAATCCACTAAGACTATCAAATGCATTCGTATCTCTAGAACCAAGGAACTGTCCCCCATTAGCTGCAATCCTGTGCTTGGAAGAATTGATAATATATGAATCCATGACATGTTTCTGTGTTTCTTGTGAATTTATCATGACTGGATCATTTACAGGCTTGACTGCAATATGAACATCTTTCAGAAGAGGGTGACGACCCTTTAAGAGGGCAAGCTCAACTGCCTCAAGCCACTGCATCCAAAAAACAAAAACCATAAGGTAGTTTACAAATTATTCACCTGAAATTCAAGAAGAAACTATTGCTAAGTGGCCATCAGATAAAAATACTAAATTTAAAAAAAAACCCACGTGTCATGCATTATAATCCCCTAGTTTGAAATTTTCCATTTAAGTATCTCAAGTTATGAATTACTTCTTATATAGCATCAAGTTCAACAATGCATGTGACAAGAATGACATGTAATTTTTCAGTGTCTGACAATTTGAAATCTTTTAAGATTGAACATGCATTAAATGCACATGATAAACAAGAAAACTTGTTACTAATAGAGGTATACTATTATCCCCATACTGTATGGTTAGGCATGGATCTAGGGGCAGTGCATTCAATGAAGTGTCCAATCAATGTGATCCATCAATCACATTAGTGGATGTGGATGGAGAGTCCTAATTATTGGCCCTAACGATGGATGATGAACTAAAGGAGTTTTCTGTAAAAATGGGATCAAAGATCACTAACAATAATTTTGGGAGTACTATGACTGTATGAATGTTTTCCATAAAGACCATTGCTACTGACAACTATACTAGCACTGAAAGGAAATTGAAACCCCAGAGAACATGCATATTCATTTGGCTTGTTGCTTGAGAAGCACTGCAATAAAGTCACAAGGAGATTTATTCCTGATGCTGATGTGGAATTGGCAAAGTTTGTAGATGTAAAGAACCACACATTTAATAATAGAAACTGGGCAAAAATATAGCTGAGATCACACAACACGAGACATGGTGGATATCAATGTACCCAAATATTTAATCTACACATAATAGAAAAATAACCTTGAGGTAGGGTTATGCCATACAAAAATTCTTATAAAAGAATCACTCAAAATTGCCTTACTATATGGAAGGCAAGCCAATACTTGATATATGATACCTTTACAATGATATGAGAATAAATTTATTATTAATATATAGCCTCTTGAGTCTCCAATAAACCCACCTAAAGGTAAACCTATCATCCATCCATTACACATTTGGCCGGATAATTACCAAATATAACTCATTCCCACAAGTTACTCATTTTCCCAATATAACCACCAATGGGCTATGCACACCACAAGTCGGCTACTTCATAAACCCATATACAATGTAATATCATATGCCTAGGGATATAACATGTTATCCCTCAGATGTTTCAACCTCAAAATAAATGAAGAAGCCATCCAACAAATTTATGAAATATAACATGTGATTGTTTTACAATGGAAGACATATATACATATATATATCCTTTTAACTCATAAACCAAGGTTAAGGTGAACCCTTTACCCACCCATACACATTTAGCTATCAAATATATCTTAGTCCACAAGTTACTTGTTTGACCTAATATAACTGCCAAAGTTCGATGTTGTTATCCTTGTTTTTAACCATGTCAATTTTATACTTTTTGTGCTTTTCAAGTCAACATGTGTCGATTGAATCACTTTCTCAAAAGACATGTTAGTACTTTAGTTTGTTCGTAAAGAATATTCACTACTTTGGCTTGATTGAGTAAAAAATGTCCACATCACTTAGTCTGGTCGAGAACGTTCTCAATTGTTTTTAGTGGTCAAATTGCTTATCAAGCTAAAAATTGCTAACTATTGATCATTGTCGCAAGTGTCCTGGAGTGAAATGCAATGACCCGAAAATGTCACAAAATTGTCTAAATTGGATCATAATTCCTTGTTAACCTATTGCTATGAGTGAAAGTGACTAAAAATTTAGTGAAATCCTCAGTGGCGGAAATGCAAAGTTTCAATGCAATTTGGCAGATATATGGTCTTGGGGTTACATTCTTGTAGTTTGCTCTTCCACAGTTTACAATTTTCAAAGTCACAAGATGGCTCTAAAAGTTCAATAACAAGCTATGTTACCCCAAGTTTCCAAGATGGGGATGGTAGGGGATGAGGGGACACGTTTCAAGGATAGGGACGGGGATAGTAGGGAGACCATTTTTTAGGGGACGACTATTAAAAAATAGGGAAAATTTAAAAAATATAAAAAATTTCAAATGTTCATATGATGATAAGGCAATCATCATATACATCATAGAACCTTAACACATAATATTAGAGTTCAATTGATATTCTCATTTCATGGAAAGCAACAAACAAATGAATTTTTAACAAAATTTAATTGCATTCATTTACAATATATATTATATAAAAATTACATCAAATTGCCCAAAGGCTGCAAGTGTCAACTACAAAATGACAAAATATAGAAATATTCAGCTGTCCCTAATCAGCATCCCCTAATATTGCGTCAAAATCAGACTTTGAGTCATTGCCATTATGAGAGGTTGTCTCATCTTGATCCAATGGAACCCCAAGCAATACATCATGTGCCTTTGCATCATCAACCTATGTAGTATCTTTAGGATCAGCATCCTAACGTGCAGCTAGATTTTGACGATACTCGCATGTCTATCGATCCTGAAGCCACAAGGCACTATGCACAACCACCAACTTCTCCAATCATCTAGAGGTAAGCCTATTCCTCTTGATTGATTGGATGAAATTATATGTAGACCAATTCCTCTCTGCAAGAAAGGAACTAGCAACCCGTGAAAGGAGACAAGTGGCAAGCATCCTCAACTTTAGTGTATCCTTGCCATGCCATGTCCGTCATTCAATGGGGTCGGTTTGAGCTAACGTAGTTCTGTCCATCCTCGCCTTTGGTTTATTGAATGTTGGGCCACAAAGACTCACAAAGGCTAGCCACTGTGCTCTAAGTTTGCTACACTCCTCAATATACATTTTCCCAAGGGCCTTCATGAAGCCTTCTTTCACCTCTTCATCATTAGATGGAGGCATTCTCTGAGGTCTTGTTGCATACCATTTGGGATTTAGAGCGTAGGCAATCATATGAAGTGGGGTGTTCATAGTGTCCCACTGTCATGTCACAATGGGCCTAATGTCCTCATAAAATCCCAAATTAGGGTCCCTACTATGAATCGCTTGCTTCATCCGTCCAAGCATGTTGTCAAATGTCTCATAAATCTCTCCAAGGCTAGGAGAGTCTGTACCAACATATCTTATGACCCACACAATGAATGAGACAATGGAGCAAAATTATCTACAAAGAATGAACATAATTTAGTAAATTTACAAGTTAGAAACTTAGAAACTTAGAAAGAATAAAAATTATAAAATCAAAATTTAATAATAAAATCAGCAAGTGATTAATTTAATATCAGTGTTACCCCAAGTTTCCGGGACGGGGATGGCAAGGGACAGTGGGATGAGTCCCCAAGTTTCTGATTTTTCAGGCCAAATTTGGGGACAACAGGGGGACAGCTATATAAAATATAGAAAAATTTAAAATATATAGGGAAACTTTAAATATTCATATGAAAACATGGATAAAGCATGCATATATACATTATAGAAACTTAACATATAACATTTGTGTTAAGATTCATTGTCAATATTCAATATGCATTCAGAATTCAGAATTCATTGTGAATATGCATGTGATATTAAACAATAATATACAAGTTATAAACGTATAACAAAACGTCCAAGCCTACATTGCTGCCATATAGTTTTTTTTTCAATTACGATATGAAAATCAAAATAAAAAAACATAGTACACTGCTGTCGTCCCCTGGCTGTCCCTGTCCCTGAGACGTCCCCAGGACAAGGATGGGGGTATTTAGACCCAAGGACGCAATGTATTAGTTAACAATAAAATCACTAATTTAGTAGTAAAAATCAGCAATTCATTAAAAAATAAAAAACAACAATCTCGTACCTCATTGTGGACCACCAATCATTGTTGAGGATTTTTTGTTTGACACTTTTTCCTTCAATTGTGTTTGCCTCTACCCATCTAGCCCACTTTGAATTCATCACCATCAATTGTAGAGGCTCCTTGTAATGTCCCCATTTTTAGCACTGCCCTTTTCATGATTGATGGCCTATCCCCGAGGTGCTGTCGGCTAGCAGAGGCAAAATTAGGGTTTTCGACTGTTTGGTGGGTTCTCTTGAAGATTCAGGGTTTTGCTTGTTGGAGTTTGGTTGTTTGGATTCTGAATTCCTTCTGGGTTTTTGGAGAGCTTCGCAGAGGTATGACATGCAACTGCGTCGAGCAACCTTTCCAGACTTACTATTTTTAGTAAGTAATGATGCTACATCTCAGAGTTTTGGATTTTGGATTGCGGATTCTTTCTGGGTTTTCAGAAAGCTTCGCAATGGTATCGCATGCACTTTGATCCGAGCAACTTTCCGAATTGACCATTTTTAGTAAATTCTATTTCTGGCAGTGGTCCTGTTGGCTTCAGTTCAGTTGGCCTCCTTTTGCAGTCAGTTCAGTTGGTATGGTTGTTTTGGCCTCTTGATGCTTTTTCTGGAGAGATAAGTATTTTAATTAAAATAATGTTATATTTTAATATTATAACCCCTTGGCCTAGCTTCAAGACTTTAAGTTGTTTTGAAAAGGGGGACCTCATGGGTGGACGCATCATCAAGAAATATTTTTATATTTCTAAAGTCAATAATTGCTTAAGAGAAATTGGACGCCTACCTTTGGAGAAGTTTATGTTTTATTTTAAAGTGATTTTTATCACTAAAGAAAAGGTATGCCATCTTGAAGGAAGACTTGGTCAAGTCAAAACCCTAAAAGCATCTTGTGGAGTGGGCGCACCTTCTAGAAGCATCTGGAAGTGTCTTCTCAAAATTATAAAAGGGAGATTTGGGTCTTCATTTCATTATCTTATGACTTCAATATTGTTATGCTGCCGAAATGGTAACAGGATTGCTTCGAGGAATGAATGCCTCCTAGCTTGGCTCTTCTTCTTGCTTGAAAGATAGCAACTAGTTGAGAGATAGTTTGTAATAGGTTTGTTTTGCATTTCAGTTGAGTATCTTGCATTTTTTGGAGTTCTAGTTTTGCTTTTCAGTCTCATTTTGAAGTTGTTGAATATCATAGCTGATTGTAAGAATTGCTCATATCTCATGAAATAAAAATATTATTGTTCTGGGCATTGCATAAATCCTTTTTTCTATGTAGGGCGACCATTCTTGCAAAGTTGTAGATTTTTTAATGCAGATTTGGATTTTTAAAAGCAAAATCGCCCCTCTCCTTGGCTGTACCATTCTGGGGCTGTCTTGGAAAGCGTGCACAAAAATAATATTGCATTTTGTCAGTCATTTCTTAGTCTAGATTTCATTGTCGTCTTCCTAGCTTTCGTTTGCATCAAGTCTCATGTCATTCCGACAAGTATTGAGTGAGTTGTGAGTATTTTGGTGGGTTCTAGGGTTGCTGATTGCTTCATTTCAGTTGCTGGTCTGTTATATCAGTCATAAATAAATGCAGATTTGTGAGGAGTTTGAGTCTAGAGAGGTTTGATAAGCATTGAAGAAGTCTTCTATGTTGTTGCAGCAGTGAATAGTCCTAATCTTATGATCTTGGCAAGCATTATCTATCATATTGTAAGCTGAACAGTAGTACTGTCAGCAATTCTTCTCATCTTTCCTTTCATGCTTGTAATACCCACTGAATAAGTGGAAGAGGCTGGCTTTCCGCCTATTTACTTTTGAATTGCATTGTAGTACTTAGCATCTCCGCCATATGGTAGCTCCATTTCCACTTTGGGTTTGAAAGCACATGCTTGGCGTCGAGTTACTTTCAACAATTGTAGTTGGTAGGGATCCTCTGACCATATGTTAGTCCATCTTGGGCACATTCTTGGTTAGAGTTACTCTTTAACATGCATTGTGATCCTCTGACCATATGCTCACACCTTTCCCAACTCGGGACCCTGGTGTACATTCTTGGTTAGAGTTGTATTCCGCATCGTTTTGGTTTAAGTGCTAACCCTAACAGATGTGTGTTGCATTGCTTATTGTAATTGAAAATTGAAAAAAATTGGTTCGGAATATTTCACTCCTGCATCTCAATAATCTTCTCCAACAAAATAAAGTAGCTAGCATATCTGGTATCCACAGGCTTGAGAAACTCTTTCCTCAAAAAAGTCCTAAATAAAGCAAGTGATATGTGATGATTGCAAATGAGCATCTAAATGCCTCCAACTTCTAACACCACTTCCTTCACCCAATCCATTTTCCCAACGTCTTTCAATTTGTTCAATGCATGAACACAACATGGGGTCCAAAAAATGTGCTTGTAAGCAACTTCCACCATTAAGCCAGCTAACTTGCATACATGGAATTAATTGGCCATTACTTGTACAACATTAGAGGTTCCAACCTATTCTATGGCATCCTTCAAAATATGAAATTGAAAGCTTGCATCCTTCCTCTTCCCCAAAGAATCAATAGCTCTAAGAAAATAAGAGCCTGCTAAACATGGGACAATGACATTGACGAGTTACCCATCCATAATGATAGAGCAACCATCCCTTATCCAAACTTGTCTCAACTCCACAATTATACTTACTTTGGAATACTCCTTATCAAGGAGGGAGGTGTGTAGCTTATGATCTCTAGGGGAAAACATATGAAGAACCAACATAGGGAGTTGTGCCATTCTTCTACGATCTTCCTATTTTTCTTATCTTTGTCCAATTCGTAGCTAATATATATTGTCCTTTGTCCTGAATAAGGTGCTTTCTGGTGCCATTGACCATGTGACTTGATCCATTCAGTAGGTTTCCCAAAGAATGCATTTGTTAACTGTCGATGGACTCTTGGTACTGCCATTTCCGGTTCTTGCATAATAGATTTTACCACTACTCCTTTTGGTTCTCGCATAATAGGTTCTACCTCTACTCCTTTTGGTCCTTTAGGTTCTTGCATGATAGTTTTCTCTTCCACTCCTGCATCACTCCCATTTTCTATCTAGTCTACCACATTTATTGCAATTGGATTCTTTGTTCTCTCCCTATATGGTTTTAGTTTTGATTTGTTAATGTTGTCTTACAATAGAGTGCCATCTAGATTCTCTAACTTGATAGCCCTATTATAAGAGAATTCTTGGATTTTAAAGGGACCAAGCCATCTTAGTTTGAATTTTCTTGGTTTCATTTCGTTACGACCATTATACTTTAGAACTAATTGTCCAAGCTGGAAGTTCACTCGTCGAAGATGTTTATTGTATCAGTATTTTCTTCTTTTTTGCATCACTTTTGTTGCCCATTAGGCCAACACCCTTCGTTCGTCAAGTTTGTTCAATTGAAATGGTCGCTCTTTCAAACTCTTTGTATTGCTTAGGTGATTCTCAACAACAATCCTTAGGCTTGGTACCATGTATTTGGCAAGGACTACTACTTCCTGGCCATACATCAAGTGGAATGGTGTGTGTCCTATAGTCACCTTGTAAATTGTTCGGTATGCTCATAGTACAAATGGCAACTTCTCTTCCCAATCTACTTCGATGCTGCACAAATTTTGGATGTCGAAGAAAAGTACTTTGTTTGTAGATTCTGCTTGTCCATTCACTCTCAAGTAGTATGGGCTTGATAAGTTATGAAAAATACGAAAATTCATCATCATGAGATGAATGACATGGTTCACAAAGTGTCCTCCCTATTACCGGTAATTTCTATGGGCATATCGTACCTAGTAACAATTTGTTCATGGATGAACCTTGTTGTACTGACTGTTATGTTGTCCAAGAGTGCTCTAGCTTTTGCCCATTTTGTTAGGTATTATGTGGCTACGACAATGTATCAACATCTATGTAGTTGGCTAACTTTAAGCATACCAATGAAATCAAGTCCCCACCTCTCATAGAGTTCTTGGGGCTATGATGGGAACAATGGCATGTAGTCTCTCTTTAGTGGTTTTCCAACTCTTTGGCAAGTGTCGCATCCCACTACCCATTCACAAGCATCTGTATGCAAAGTCGATCACCATAGACTTGCCAACAAAAGTTTTTGGGCTTTGCATCCGATCCCATATGTCCTCCAACAAGCTCTTCGTATACTTATGGTATTTCCTCCTGCATGACACATTGCCTTAGGACTTGGTCATACCCCATTTTGTATAATAATCTATTGATGAGTTGGAAAGTTCTACTCTTCAGGACTAGCTTCCTTCTCTCTCCAGGCGACATTTCCTTTGGGAAAGTGGAAGTGGATAGGTATTCTCTGACACTCTCGTACCATGGAGGTAGTGCTGCAATCTGAAATAGATGGGCATCTGGAAAGTCTTCATTAACTTCCTTGAGTGGTTCACCTAACTTGATCCTAGACAGTTGGTCAGCAATGACATGGCTTTCTTTCGGCTGGGCAATAATAGTGAATGTAAATTCTTGCCATAGTAAAAATCACCTACTCACTCGACCTTGGATTATTGGCTTGTTCACCAAGTAATATGGGCCTAGTGATCGACCTAGAAGGTGAATGGTGTTTCCAACAAGTAATGTTTGAACTTCTACACCAAATAGACCATTCCCAATGCTTCTCTCTCTGTCGTGCTATAGTTCTTCTGTGCCTTTGACAACAACCAGATAACAAAGAAGACTAGATGGTCCAATCCTTGGGCTCACACTTGTACCAAGTGTTGCTCCAATTGCATAATGCAATGCATAGTCATCAACTTGTATGTGGAACTCCTTACTCCAGTCTGGGTATGCAAGGATTGGTGAAATTATTAATCGTACCTTCAGTTCATTGAAGGCCTTCTCCTAATCTTCGGTCCATGTGAACATTTGGCCCTTCCTTGTGAGTATGTCAAGTGGGTAAGATGTTTAAGGAATTTTTATTATAAATCTTCTATAATAGACGACGTGATCCAGGAATGATTTTACTCTTGTGATGTTTTGAGGTGCTTCCATATGTACGATCACTCATATTTTGTTTGGATTGGTCTTCAGTTTGGCTTTACAAACTATGTGCCCCAACAATTTTCCCTGTGGTACTATAAATTGACACTTCTTTGGGTTCAACACCAATTGTGTTTCCCTACACTATTCCATGCATTCTTCGAGTGCTTTCAAATGGGTCTCCTAGTTGTTGTAGATCGACCAATCACCAAGGAATGCTTTGAAGTTCCCAGCCGACATCTTATCAAAGATGTGTAAGATGATCCTTTGAAAAAATGCCGGAGCATTGCACAAACCGAATGGCATCCAGTTGTAAGCATACACTTCATCTTCGACCACAAATGTAGTCTTCAACTTGTCCTCCTTGGCTATGCTTATTTGGTTGTATTCGGAGAATCCATCCATGAATGAGTAAATTTCATGACCAGCAACCTCTTCCAATATTGAGTTGGTGAATAAGATTGGGAATGGATCTTTTATGGTGACTGCATTCAAACTTTTGAAGTCCACACATATCCGAATTTTTTCGGATTCCTTCTTCAACGACATGACTATCGAAGAGACCCAATCACTAACTCTGAGCTTAAAAAGTATTCCAACCTCCAACATCTCTACTTTTGTAGCATAATTCTTATTCATTCTATAGGGTTGTTTCTGTACAGATTGTGCTCCTAGTACGAGAGGAATTTTGTGTACACATAATTCTAGAGGTATCCCTTTCAATTCCTTGTACATCAATGTGAAAGCATCCTTGTATTCTATGAAAATATTAAATGATGTCGCTTTCAATACAAAGTTCCAGTCATCTCCAAGTAGGATCATTCATGGATTACTCTCCTCTCCTTGATTCACCTTCTTCAATCTCGGCTCCTTGTACTTGATCACTTTGTCTCATTCAAAGCTATGGGTTGGCGTGTCATCCAACCCGGCTACTCCATCCTCATACTCTTTGTACTCTAGAGGAAATGTCAGACTTGTTGTGGCTTTATTATCTTCTTCAATCTCCCAAACCTACAACATGTTACAATCATGCTGGAACACTTCGTAATCTTCCATTTGCTAATGAAAAAGTCCATTGAGTGAGCTTGTTTCATCCTCTAAGCAATCCTGGAGGTCAAGGACTCCGTCATTTGGTTCCATAATTCTCTTTTCTTCTTTTGTCCTTGATTCTGCTTCTTCCGAGTCTGAATCAAAAGATGCCATCTCTTTGCTCACCACTTGATTTCTCAAGTGAATCACACACTTTCTCCCGTTATTTTCTATGGAAAGGGTGCTTCATTTCCAATTATGATTTTCCTTTGCTGCAATTAGCCACCCCCTCCTAAGGAATGTGTCATACGCTTTCTTCTGCAACAAAATGACCACCAAGTTCAGTAGGAATGATTGGGTCCCAATTGTCACCTTCTACACCATCAGTGTTCCCAATGGATTGATACCATGTTGGTTAGTGCCAACTAATTGGAATGTTGGTGGCCATAGGGTTAGATTTCCCAAGCACTTCCATGTGTCTTCGGGCAATATGTTAACTCTCTATCCTCCATCCATGATAGTGTTTGTCAAGTTCTTCCCCATAATCTCCATTTGCACAACAACCGACTTCTTCCCTATGTTCACCATCAGTAGCATTGGGTCAATTACTTATTCGCCTTTGGGTGCTAGCTCTATTATCATGTCTTATCTTCTCCCTTCATGTCACTGACTTTGGTTGCCACTGACCATGTTTGTGATTGCCACTCTCAGTTGTGGCCTGATTTGAAGAAGGTTTGTCACCTTAATTGGTATGGTTGTCTATAGCACTTGATGTACTATGTTCTTTTCTGACTCCGACCGCAATAAGGTACTTGTAGTTCCATTGGAGGTTCTTCGTTCTTTTTCCATCACTTGTTCGACTTCGGCTTTGGCTTCTCAAAGTCGTTCCTTTTTCGTACGAGGGTCTAGATATTTCCTTTTTCGTTCGTGCTTTGGTGATTGACAAAACTGCCTCATCTTGCTCTTCCACTTCCAGCATTTTAATGCCTTTTTGCTTTGGGAAGTCAGTGTCTTCATGATCACCCGATCCACACCATTTGCACAACATTCCTGCTTTATTTTGATTGCTTTGGAATTCCTTGGAAAAGTAACCCAATTTGTAGCATTTGTAGCACTAAATCATTGGTCTTCCCTTAGCGTCATATTGAATTCTACTTCTTGGTCCACTATTGTTGAATTGATTATTATTTCCCCATCTATTACGGTATCTGCCAAGAGATGCATTAGTGTTATTGTTTTGTACTTTTGGAGGTGTGGTCGAAGGGGTTGATTGTTCTCCTTGAGTGAAGAGCACTTGTGTGCTTCTTGTCTTCAAGTTGTATGGGGCATGGGCATTCCTTGATGGAATATCCCATCTCTTGGCAGATGTCATAGAACAATTTCTTTGAATAGTTTGCTTTGGTGTGACCTTCAACCTTGCACTCAATGCACCATAATTCCTTGTTTTCCTTTGTACTTCCTTTCTCATCTTTGAGCTCCAACATTCTCATCATGTCCTTCCATACAACTTGAACTGTCTTTGATTCACTCGCTATTGTCGTCGCTACTCTCGTCGTCTTCCATCCTCTTCCCTCGAGAAGATGTCTTACCTTCACTTTCTATATCCATCGCCTGATTGTAGGAATCAACATACAATGATGGAAGTACGACTTTCATTTTCTTCCTCAACGAAGGAATCAATCCTTTGATGAACCTTCTTTTCTTTAGTCCATTGACTGGCTGGTTTTCTAATTTCACCGATAATTCCTTGAGCCTACAATTATAGGCTCGCACATTCTCATGCTTTCCTTGTCTAGTATTGTATATCTTTGCCACAATTTCATTGTCGTCTCTCAAGAGTTTGAATTCCTCTTGGAATACTCTTTTCAATGCTTCCCATATATTTTTATGTGCTACTTCCAATTCTGTGTACCAATCTATGGCTATCCCTCTAAGAATTGTTGGAAATTCTCTCAGCCAATATGCTCTATCATCTTGACCGTTTGATACCCAAATTGTCTCACATGTCTTACAATGCCTTACAGGGTCCTCCGACCCATTTCCAATGAACTTTGGATTTTTTGGTCACTCTACATTCAAACTTGTTGGGGGAGTCACCATCTTGCCTCTTTGTTGCACCCTCTATGACAATAACAGATTTGGAGTGTTTTGATCCATATGTTTCAGTGCTTTCCTTGCACTCTTGGACACATCACAATCCTTCACTCGTCCCTCTTTAGTGTTCATCACCCTCGAGTTTCCTTCGGGGTTCGTTTGATGCTCCCTTCGTCCTCACATTTTCGGCTTCGATCATCCAATGTTTGATTCTTCCATCAGTATCAAGTCTTCAATCTAGCGTATGGTCTCTATCAGACCGTCGATAGGTTCTCTCTAGCCTTCCTCTTCGATCAATTTTGTTGGTATGAATGGTTCTTTGATGGTCGAGTTGGCGGGTTCTTCCTTGCCTTCCCTTTCGTTCGACGATGAACCTTCTTTTGTCACTTGACGATGACCCTGTTTTGTCCAATAGTGATGGTCCAGGCAGTTCTCTAGCAAGGTTAGTGTTTTCTTCCTTTGTCCAACATTGATGGTATGGACGGCTCTCTAGCTTGGTCAATGAGGCCAGTGTATGTCTTGTCGGGGAGTGGTAAGTGTCAGGCTATTTCAACTATTTTGGTCATTTGATATTATCACCTCCTCAATTCAATCAGACACATGGTTTGCTAGTTGATCCACTTCAAGGTTAGCTTCCGTATGAGAATACTAGATAGATATGTTGTCCATGCTGTCAATGATCAGCCACATAATATCTAAAATGTTTTTAAGTTTCCAGTTTGCTATTTTCCTTTGGCAGACTGCATTAGTACTGATCAACAAGTCTCCTACATCTATGTGATGAGCCCTGCTGGCTCTCCGCTCAAAACCCCCAAATTCTTAAGTCTTTAATTGTTTTTTTAAGTTTTTTAAGAAATCTTAATAGACAGAAGAGAAGGGGCGCAGCATATTTTTGCTCATAAAAGATAATTTTGATCTTATTTCTTCAGAATGAAAGTACAGAATATAATATTAAACACCAACAGATAGATTAAGAATGATAAACATACCAATCAGGCTCCAGATTATTTAAATAAGAAACTGGCCAGGTCTACAGCCGGAAATGGTGAAAATCAGCATAAAAGCACGCCCAAGCTCCAGACAAGGTTTCTCCAGCTCAGAAATTGGTCACAACCCTCTGAAATCACTAGCCGCCAATGTTAGATGCCAAAGCCCTCTCAAAAGGAAGGCGTTTTTATCAATTACTTCACACGCCTTTCTCAAGGCACAAAACCCAATGCAATCCGTACGGCCATGAAAGGAAGCATTAGAATCTCTGAAAGAAAGTCTCTGAAGCTGTGGAAAGGGCGCCACCAGTAGAAACCCTCTAGAATGTGCAAAAGACAAACAACTGCATATAAAATCCCTCTGTCTGCAACTGTAGAACTTCTGTGTGAAGCTCTCAACTGTACTGATTCAGCTGATCTTTCACAGCCTCAAGAGTACTCAACACTGAAGAGTTTTCCGTTCTCCAATGGACAAATTGATCAAACCCTGGTCACAGGAGAATGCTCAAAGAAAGATGCTCAAGGCAATTCGAAATAATCAAAAGGTGAGTTTCTATTGCCAGGAAAAGCCTTTATATGAAATGGCACGCATTTCAAGAAATGTACGGCCTTTCTCATCATTAAAATATTTCAATATTTTAATATATTCCCTTTCAATAGTTTGAGCGCACTTTTTATAATATTTAAAGTGATTAAAATATTATAATTCCCCTTTTTAACATTTAAGTGATAAAATATTAATAAAGTCAATGTGACTTTATAAAAATGGCGTTTTAAGTTAATAAATTAACTTAATCACTTAAAATCCCGTAACATGCTCAAAACTCAGGATAATCTCGTGCCGTCAGAAGCGATGAACTCCTGGAATGCCAACGCTCACTGTGATCTAAACACTGTCCACTGAAAACACGAACAAGCAAACTCTCCAAAATGCACCACTGACCCTCTATCCAAACTGGCTAGCCCACAAGGGTCCAATAAAGGGCTAACGCTCTGTTCCCGAGAACTGTCTAGCGAGGGGACATCACAGTCCGCCCTCCCCGAATTTGCTTGTCCACAAGCAAACTCAAAGCTGGATGCTGAAGAACACTGTCACTCTCCCACGTCGCATCCTCTGCCGGTAGATCCCTCCACTTAACCAAGTATTCCCTGATGACCCGCCTCCGAAGATGACGCTCTCTGGAATCCAGAATGGCCTCAGGTATCAAAACTAATTTGCTCTGATACCACTGTGATGAGCCCTGCTGGCTCTCCGCTCAAAACCCCCAAATTCTTAAGTCTTTAATTGTTTTTTTAAGTTTTTTAAGAAATCTTAATAGACAGAAGAGAAGGGGCGCAGCATATTTTTGCTCATAAAAGATAATTTTGATCTTATTTCTTCAGAATGAAAGTACAGAATATAATATTAAACACCAACAGATAGATTAAGAATGATAAACATACCAATCAGGCTCCAGATTATTTAAATAAGAAACTGGCCAGGTCTACAGCCGGAAATGGTGAAAATCAGCATAAAAGCACGCCCAAGCTCCAGACAAGGTTTCTCCAGCTCAGAAATTGGTCACAACCCTCTGAAATCACTAGCCGCCAATGTTAGATGCCAAAGCCCTCTCAAAAGGAAGGCGTTTTTATCAATTACTTCACACGCCTTTCTCAAGGCACAAAACCCAATGCAATCCGTACGGCCATGAAAGGAAGCATTAGAATCTCTGAAAGAAAGTCTCTGAAGCTGTGGAAAGGGCGCCACCAGTAGAAACCCTCTAGAATGTGCAAAAGACAAACAACTGCATATAAAATCCCTCTGTCTGCAACTGTAGAACTTCTGTGTGAAGCTCTCAACTGTACTGATTCAGCTGATCTTTCACAGCCTCAAGAGTACTCAACACTGAAGAGTTTTCCGTTCTCCAATGGACAAATTGATCAAACCCTGGTCACAGGAGAATGCTCAAAGAAAGATGCTCAAGGCAATTCGAAATAATCAAAAGGTGAGTTTCTATTGCCAGGAAAAGCCTTTATATGAAATGGCACGCATTTCAAGAAATGTACGGCCTTTCTCATCATTAAAATATTTCAATATTTTAATATATTCCCTTTCAATAGTTTGAGCGCACTTTTTATAATATTTAAAGTGATTAAAATATTATAATTCCCCTTTTTAACATTTAAGTGATAAAATATTAATAAAGTCAATGTGACTTTATAAAAATGGCGTTTTAAGTTAATAAATTAACTTAATCACTTAAAATCCCGTAACATGCTCAAAACTCAGGATAATCTCGTGCCGTCAGAAGCGATGAACTCCTGGAATGCCAACGCTCACTGTGATCTAAACACTGTCCACTGAAAAACACGAACAAGCAAACTCTCCAAAATGCACCACTGACCCTCTATCCAAACTGGCTAGCCCACAAGGGTCCAATAAAGGGCTAACGCTCTGTTCCCGAGAACTGTCTAGCGAGGGGACATCACAATCTACATTGGTTAGCTTTTTTTGCTTACAAAGTTGCAATCCAGCAAGGAGGGCTTGTAATTATGCTTTGTTGTTTGTCCCATCCTACATTTTTTTTGAAACAGCCCATACAAGAGCTCCTTTCTCATCTTTGATAATAGAACTAGCTCTAGATCTTCTAGGATTGCCCTGAGCCACACCATAAAAGTTCAATTTGAGACGACCACTCGGAGGTGAACACCATTCAATTTTTCTCTCTTGTGTTTTGAGTAGAGAATCCCACCAACCCCATTAACGAGGAATTTTGTCATTATTCTTAAGTTAATGCAAATTTGTTCTTTTTCTTTCTTTGTATGCTTGTGCAGATGCACACTATTTAAAATCTCTATTCAGATTTCACTGTTGTATGTATGAATTGATCAACCTTTGTTTTCCTATTCATTTATGCATACCCCTTTTCCCTTTGTTGTTCATTATCAAGTAACCCTAGATGGTCCCCTATGTTTAGTCTACCAAGGGTTTCTCTATGTTTTCCCTCATTTTTCATTTAAGCCCCTTTATATATTTTCCTAAAAAGTACATGCAAATCTATAAATACCCCCATCATACGAGACAACTGCCCCTCTCAAACACAAAGGAAAATTGCCCATTCAATGGCAATTTTTCAAACTGCTGCAAGCACTTGCGCTGCCCATTCGGTGAGTCACACTGATTTTTATAAAAACCACAGTGACAAGTTTACTTGCTAACAAATGTGCACTACAAGTTGGCTACTGCATAACACCATATATGCCTAGTTATACAACATGCCATACCTCAAAATGTTTCATCCTCAAATAAGTACATGCCAACTAATTATTAATTGATAACTCCAAGCAGTTGTAATGTCCCCTTCCAATTAGACATTGACATATCAGCATGATTAGCCTATCAGCGACCCTCGTAGGCTAGTGGGGCATGATTAGAGGGTCATTTGGCAGTTACCCAGTTGGTGATTTGGCTTATTTCGAGATTTCTTGGAGGTTTCCCTATATTGTTCATTTATATTTTTATATTTGGGGACCTTACCTTATGTTATAATGATATATTACACTTTACGAGGGACTTTATATTTTGACATTATAATAAAGTGTAATATTAAAATAAAATAAAAAGTAAATTGTTTAAGGCTGACTTGGAGAAGTCTCTAGAAGGGATCGACTTAGTGAAGGAAAAGAATAAATAGACATCATGACCTCATTCTAAATCATCCAGATTTGACATTGATATTTGCTTGTATGGTTGTGGAGCCAAGGGTTTTTGTAGACAATTGATTTTTCTTTGGGAACGTCAACTCCCATCGATAGCATAACTGAGGGAGTGAGATATCTCCTAAAGGGTTGCACTAGTGGAGTCATTTTCAGATTTCTCATTGGAGCTTCATTGTGGCTAAGGCCAATTTTTCTAATATCGAATTAGGAGCATTGCTGGAGGCATTTTGCAGCTTGAGGCCTCATCGATTTTCATGTAGGAGGTTGGATTGCATTTATATCTATCATTACAGCATTCTGATTTTTTGGACATCATTACCAGCTTGTGGAGACCACGATTTGTTTGTTACTCCCTCATCTTGGTTCGATTTTCCTTTCTATCTTGGGCGCACTTCATAGGAGGGGTTGGAGATGAATATGGAGGCTTCTTTTTTTTTATTCAAGGGGTAAATGCTTTTGACCGGAGCTATGAACCGGATACAACCATTCAACAATACCACCCCAACGGGGTTTGAACCTTGGTGGCAAGAACAACAATGCCACCTATAAACCATCACACCATGCCAATACCGGCTAATATGGAGGCTTTTTGAAGGACATAGAAGCTGGGAATTATTTTATAAAAAATGATTCATATCAGAACAGGGGCAGCTCGGTCTGAGGTTCGATTTGGCATCAAGAGGTCATCATCATTCAATATATTGCTTGCTTCTTCATCACAGCTTCAAGGCGACTTCATGTTCCAGGTTCCTTTTGATTTGTACAAGCTTTATGATCATTTAGATGCATTTCATGGTAGCTGCTGTAGGTGAACATTTTGTATCAGATCTGATTGTAATCATTTTATGAGTTGTAAGCCAAAAGTCTTGGCATTTGCATTGTCACCATCGTTGAAAGATTGCATTTCCAATAATATATCAGTAGTTGGGAGTTATCACTTGCTGTATTGAGCATTGAATATTGATCTGAGGATGTATGCCAACTGTTTGACATAATGTCAATGGCTGTAGATGCATTATAATCATATAGTTCCTTATTCATATGCATTTGAAAATTTCAAAACAAGATTGCATTACATTTTGAAGCTTGTTAAACTTCATAGAGATCATTTGCAAACATCATTGGTGCATATTTTATCAAAACAACAGCTATATCAGACTGAAAATAATCAGACCAGCAGACAACAACATTGCACATCAACTGTTTGATAATATTCCTTGAGGTGTTAAACATATCAGACTAGCAAGGAATGTTATAGTGGTATCAGAGCAGAGATCTTGCCATCCTATGAACAAGTTTGGATCAGCTGATGAGTGAAAGAGATATCAGATATTATAACAGGGAACAAAGAAGACAGCAGTATCAAAATCCTCCAATACCTGAATCTGATACACTTTCAGGGGCCATTAGGGAAAGAAGAAAGGAAGTTGAAGAGATGGCAGAAGGAGCTAAACTTACAGCAGAAGAAAGAGATGCTAGAACAGAAAGAAAGTTCGATAGCATGCTTGATATGATGTCATGGTTGTTGGGAAGAATGGATCAGATTGCTAATCTAATTCCACAACAACAACAGCATAATATAGGTGAAAGTAGTAATAGTGGCATCAATAATGGAAATGGAGGTGAAAGAACTGTTGCACAACATACCACAATTTCTAGAGGGTCAACTTCTAGACCTTTCTTTCCCACTTTCACACCAAGGGAAGAACAACCACAGATTGAGGCTAATGAACCATTTGGAGACAATGCAGGACAGGCCTATATGGAGTACAACGCATTACCTCCGGACCTTAGAGAGCAATGGAATTTTGATAAATTTATGAATCACAAGAACAGGAGGAATGGTGGAAGGAATGAACCACATGCTCCACCTAGAACAGATTATCAGCAAACTCTTGGGAAGATAACGTTGGCACACTTTGATGGAGGTGACAAATGTACAGCAAGGTCATGGGTGCAGAAGTTAGATAACTATCTTTCCTTGAGGCCAATGCCCGAAGAAGATGCCATCAAGTATGCTACACTTCATTTGGATGAAGCTGCTCATGAATGGTAGTATCATGGTTTGGTTACTCTTGGCCATAACCAGATTTGTACTTATGAGGAGTTCACTAATAGGATGATAGAGCGATTTGATACCAAGGACCTTGAAGTGAAATTTTGAGAGTTGGCACAACTAAAGCAACATGGGACTCTTGAGGCATTTATTGCTAATTTTCAAAGGTTGTCAGTCATGGTACCAAACATTTCAGAAAGGAGGTTGGTAGTTTTGTTCACAGAAGCGCTGATGGAACCATTGAAAGGATGGGTTAAGGCTTTTGACCCACCTTCTCTACAAGAGGCCATGAAGAAAGCTAGGAGCATGGAACTTGCTGCCCCACAAAGCAAGTCCACATTTAAAGGGTCTTCTTCACATAAGGACAGCAAATCCTTCTCCAAAAAGGACAAATCAGATTTTAAAGGAAAATCAGCACCACCTTTGGATCGTGATACACTCAATGATCTGTGCAAGAAGAAATTGTGCTTCTATTGTAAAGGACCATATGATGCAAACCATAATTGCCCATTGAAGCCTAAGGGAAAGGCAAATAGAGTGATGTGGGCCTTCTATGAGGATTCAGAGACAGAAAAATCAGATCATCCATCAAATTCAGAATCAGAATATGAGGAAGCTAAGTCAGGGAATGAGGAGGAGCAAGAAGAGAATCGACTTGATGCACTCATAACCAGTATTCAGCAGGAGGGTTCATTCAGGATGCGTGGGGTCTTGGCAGGACAAAAGATTATCACCTTACTTGATACTGGTGCTATACATAATTTCATTGATGCTCGATTGGTAGAGAGGCGTGGCATTCAGACTAAGTAGTTTGAGGGTATACGAGTTAAGGTAGCAGACGGTTACACTCTTAAGTGTGACCGAATGATTTCTAGTCTCCCTATGCACTTGAACAATTATGGGTTCAAGGCAGATTTCTATGTGGTTAATATGGGTGACACAGACATGGTTTTGGGAATGAAATGGCTTCATGACATTGGTGAGTTCACCCTTAACTTGAGAGAGATGGAGATGAGGTTCCAAGTGGATGGAAAAACACATGTGCTTAAGGCTATCCATGATACTAGTTGCAGGGTGATATCTTTCAGGGGGATGGAGAGGCTTATGCGACATAATATGGTTGAGTGGGAAGCTGGGGTTGTTTTGAAACCAACACAGGACGAACAACAAAAGTCAGATTACCACCCTGATATACAGGAGTTGAGGATCAAGCACACTAAGGTACTCAATGACATCCCACCAGGTAGACCTCCAGATAGAGGGATTGAGCACATCATTGAGTTAGAGGAAGGTGCCAAGCCAGTGATGGTCACTCCCTATAGACATCCTAAGTGGCTAAAGGATGAGATAGAGAAAAATATTAAGGAGCTACTAGCTATGGGGCATATTAGACCAAGCAAGTCACCGTTTGCTTCTTTAGTTGTGTTGGTCAAGAAGAAGGATGGTACTTTGAGGATGTGCATCGATTACAGGTTATTGAATAAGAGAATCATCAAAAACAGGTACCCTATTCCCAGGATTGATGGGCTAATAGATGAATTACATGGTGCCTGTTATTTTTCAAAAATTGATTTGAGGTCGGGGTACCATCAGATTCAGGTTAGGGAGTAGGACATAGAGAAGACCACGTTTTGTTGTCATTGTGGGCATTTTGAGTTTGTGGTTATGCCATTTGGGCTAACCAATGCACCAGCTACTTTCCAGTCCACTGTGAATAGGGTATTTCAGTCACAGCTGAGGCAGTTTGTGTTGATTTTCTTCGATGACATCTTAGTGTACAGTAAAACTTGGGAAGAGCATATAGCACACCTAGATACAGTTTTGGGTATTCTTGGCAAAGAGTCACTGTATGCCAAGGAATCCAAGTGTGACTTGGGCATGACAGAGTTGCTCTACTTGGGACACATCATCAGTGCAGAGGGAGTCCATATGGATCCTGACAAGGTCGGGGCGATCATTGAATGGCCTACGCCTGAGAATCTGATGCAACTTAGAGGATTCTTGGGCCTTTGTAGATTTTATCACAGATTTGTGAATGGCTATTCACAACACACAACCCCACTCACGGAATGAGGAGGAGCAAGAAGAGAATCGACTTGATGCACTCATAACCAGTATTCAGCAGGAGGGTTCATTCAGGATGCGTGGGGTCTTGGCAGGACAAAAGATTATCACCTTACTTGATACTGGTGCTATACATAATTTCATTGATGCTCGATTGGTAGAGAGGCGTGGCATTCAGACTAAGTAGTTTGAGGGTATACGAGTTAAGGTAGCAGACGGTTACACTCTTAAGTGTGACCAAATGATTTCTAGTCTCCCTATGCGCTTGAACAATTATGAGTTCAAGGCAGATTTCTATGTGGTTAATATGGGTGACACAGACATGGTTTTGGGAATGAAATGGCTTCACGACATTGGTGAGTTCACCCTTAACTTGAGAGAGATGGAGATGAGGTTCCAAGTGGATGGAAAAACACATGTGCTTAAGGCTATCCATGATACTAGTTGCAGGGTGATATCTTTCAGGGGTATGGAAAGGCTTATGCGACATAATATGGTTGAGTGGGAAGCTGGGGTTGTTTTGAAACCAACACAAGACGAACAACAAAAGTCAGATTACCACCCTGATATACAAGAGTTGAGGATCAAGCACACTAAGGTACTCAATGACATCCCACCAGGTAGACCTCCAAATAGAGGGATTGAGTACATCATTGAGTTAGAGGAAGGTGCCAAGCCAATGATGGTCACTCCCTATAGACATCCTAAGTGGCTAAAGGATGAGATAGAGAAAAATATTAAGGAGCTACTAGCTATGGGGCATATTAGACCAAGCAAGTCACCATTTGCTTCTTTAGTTGTGTTGGTCAAGAAGAAGGATGGTACTCTGAGGATGTGCATCGATTACAGGTTATTGAATAAGAGAATCATCAAAAACAGGTACCCTATTCCCAGGATTGATGGGCTAATAGATGAATTACATGGTGCCTGTTATTTTTCAAAAATTGATTTGAGGTCGGGGTACCATCAGATTCGGGTTAGGGAGTAGGACATAGAGAAGACCACGTTTCGTTGTCATTGTGGGCATTTTGAGTTTGTGGTTATGCCATTTGGGCTAACCAATGCACCAGCTACTTTCCAGTCCACTGTGAATAGGGTATTTCAGTCATAGTTGAGGCAGTTTGTGTTGGTCTTCTTCGATGACATCTTGGTGTACAGTAAAACTTGGGAAGAGCATATAGCACACCTAGATACAATTTTGGGTATTCTTGGCAAAGAGTCACTGTATGCCAAGGAATCCAAGTGTGACTTGGGCATGACAGAGTTGCTCTACTTGGGACACATCATCAGTGCAGAGGGAGTCCGTATGGATCTTAACAAGGTCGGGGCGATCATTGAATGGCCTACGCCTGAGAATCTGACGCAACTTAGAGGATTCTTGGGCCTTTGTAGATTTTATCACAGATTTGTGAATGGCTATTCACAACACACAACCCCACTCACGGATTTGACAAAGAAGGGGGCGTTTGTGTGGACACCAGAAGCTCAGGAGTGTTTTGAGATGTTTAAGAGGCTCATGACTACTTGTCCGATGTTAGCATTGCCAGACTTCACTAAACCCTTTGAGCTACAGTGTAATGCTTCAGGCAAGGGAATTGGTGTAGTCCTCATGCAGGACAAACATCCGATCGCATTTGAGAGTCAGAAATTATGAGGTCCAGAGAAGGGTTACAACAGATATGATAATGAGATGTTGGCCATTATGCATGCATTGGCCAAGTTCAAACAATATTTGGTGGGCAGCAAATTTGTAGTGAAGACAGACCATAACAGTTTGAGAGATTTCCTTGGACAACGGGACCTGAATGACCGACAGCAGAAGTGGGTAAGCAAGCTACAATCATATGACTTTGACATTGCCTTTGTCAAAGGGATACAAAATGTAGTTGCAGATGCTTTATCCTGAGGACCACATTTGAATTCCATGGCAGAAATCACAGAGGATTGGAGGCATCTTATTGCAACAGAGTATGCCAAGGACAGTTGGGCTTCGGGAGTTGTTGAGGGGTTGATACAGGATGCTAGGTATTCAATTGTAAATGATCTTATCATTTATAAGGGACAGATTTATTTGACCCCACGATCAGAGATGAAGAACACTATTTTGAGGACCTTTCACGACACACCCATGGCAAGTCATCCTGGGTATTTCAAAACCTGCAAACAAATATAGGAGAGGTTCACTTGGAAGGGCCTCAAGGCTGATGTTCTCCGCTATGTGAGAGAGTGCCTTGTTTGCCAATAGAATAAACAGGAGCACACTTACCCTACAGGCTTACTTCACCCACTTCCAATTCCTACTAGGAAGTGGGAGTGTTTGTCAATGGACTTCATTACAGGCTTACCGAAAGCCCAGGGTAGAGACTGTATCTATGTGGTTGTGGATCGTTTGACCAAGTAATGCTCAGATCTTTCCAATCACAGCCACCTATTCAACTACACAGGTAGAAGAGTTATTCTTTCATGAGATATTCAAGTTGCATGGTTTAACTCAAAGCATAGTTAGTGACAGGGACAACCGTTTTATGAGTCATTTCTGGCAGGAGCTTTTTAGGTTGTGTGGGACAGAGCTCACTCCGAGTACTAGCTACTAGTCCTAGACCGACGGATAGACAAAGATTGTTAACAAGTGGGTGGAGGGATATCTCAGGAATTATGTTGCAGGGTAGCAAAAGGGACGGGTAAAGTGGATATATCTTTGTGAGTATTGCTGCAATACCACTTACCACCTTTCGATACAGATGACACCATTTATGGCCTTGTATAGTTATCAGGCGCTGAGCTTCCTAGATTTGTTGTTGAGTGATAGTCGGGTTCCTAGTGTTGGAGATTTATTGTAGGAGAGTCAAGATATCATGAGGACTCTTTGTGAGAACATTCAGAAAGCACAAAACCAACAAAAGCAGTATGCAAACCAAAGGAGAGTGGAGCGCTCATTTGAGGTGGGCGATATAGTGTATTTGATGTTGCAGCCCTACAAGCAGTCTACTCTCAAGAGGAGTGGTGCAGAGAAGCTCAAGCCTCGATACTATGGGCCTTTCAGGATTGTCAGACGAGTGGGAGAGGTGGCTTATGAGCTCGAGTTGCTGGCGGATAGCAGAGTGCATAATGTTTTCCATGTGTTACGCCTCAAGAAGGCGTTAGGACATCGTGTAGTTCCTTCCATGACTTTGCCACCTCTAGATGATGAGGGGAAATTGATTCCGGTGCCCGAGGCTATCTTGGATGTTAGAGAGAGGACTCTACGGAGACGGGTCATAGAGAGTATTTGATAAAATGGAGGGACTTGCCGGTTGAGGATGCGACATGGGAAAATGAGGAGATCCTACAGCATCCAGAGCCAAGATTGCTTAGAGCCAAGATTGCTTGGGGACAAGCAATTTCAGGAGGGGCGGACTGTAATGTCCCCTTCCAGTTAGATATTGACATATCGGCATGATTAGCCTATCAGCGACCCTCGTAGGCTAGTGGGGCATGATAAGAGGGTCATTTGGTAGTTACCCAGTTGGTGTTTTGGCTTATTTCGAGATTTTTTGAAGGTTTCCCTATATTGTTCATTTATATTTTTATATTCGGGGACCTTACCTTATGTTATAATGATATATTACACTTTATGAGGGACTTTATATTTTGACATTATAATAAAGTGTAATATTAAAATAAAATATAAAGTAAATTGTTTAAGGCCGACTTGGAGAAGTCTCTAGAGGGGGTCAACTTAGTGAAGGAAAAGAATAAATAGACATCATGACCTCATTCTAAATCATCCAGATTTGACATTGATATTTGCTTGTATGCTTGTGGAGCCAAGGGTTTCTGCAGACAATTGATTTATCTTTGGGAACATCAACTCCCATCGATAGCATAACTGAGGGAGAGAGATATCTCCTGAAGGGTTGCACTAGTGGAGGAGTCATTTTCAGATTTCTCATTGGAGCTTCATTGTAGCTAAGGCCAATTTTTCTTATATCGAATTAGGAGCATTGCTGGAGGCATCTTGCAGCTTGAGGCCTCATCGATTTTCATGGAGGAGGTTGAATTGCATTTATATCTATCATTACAGCATTCTGATTTTTTGGACATCATTACCAGCTTGTGGAGACCATGATTTGTTTGTTACTCCCTCATCTTGGTTCGATTTTCCTTTCTATCTTGGGTGCACTTCATAGGAAGGGTTGGAGATGAATATGGAGGCTTTTTGGAGGACATAGAAGCTGGGAATTATTTTATAAAAAATGATTCATATTAGAACAGGGGCGGCTGGGTCTGAGGTTCGATTTGGCATCAAGAGATCATCATCATTCAAGATATTGCTTGCTTCTTCATCACAGCTTCAAGGCATCTTCATGTTCCAGGTTCCTTTTGATTTGTACAAGCTTTATGATCATTTAGATGCATTTCATGGTAGCTGCTGTAGGTGAACATTTTGTATCAGATCTGATTGTAATCATTTTATGAGTTGTAAGCCAAGAGTCTTGGCATTTGCATTGTCACCATCGTTGAAAGATTGCATTTCCAATAATATATCAGTAGTTGGGAGTTATCACTTGTTGTATTGAGCATTGAATATTGATCTGAGGATGTATGCCAACTGTTTGACATAATGTCAATGGCTGTAGATGCATTATAATCATATAGTTCCTTATTCATATGCATTTGAAAATTTCAAAACAAGATTGCATTACATTTTGAAGCTTTGTTAAACTTCATAGAGATCATTTGCAAACATCATTGATGCATATTTTATCAAAACAACAGCTATATCAGACTGAAAATAATCAGACCAGCAGACAACAACATTGCACATCAACTGTTTGATAATATTCCTTGAGGTGTTAAACATATCAGATTATCAAGGAATGTTACAGTAGTTTTTACCCAGCTCATCCATTCATCTGTACATATGCAATCTTCATAGCTGGACTCCAATGATGCAATGATTCCCCTTAAGCTATTCTAATTTTATGTATGTGCATAGTTGCTTCTCCGATGTTGTGCATATTTATAATTTGTTTATCTTTCATGTAAGTATGCCCATAATTTTTGTTCCTTGGAAGTTGATTAAATTGTGATGTCCCTAGCTAATTCTGATGTAAATTTTTCAATTTAAGCTTTTGGACATTTCATCAAACATTTTGTGAACAACCTTCTGTCAGCTGATAAGAGTTTTCTGTTTGGTTTTCTCCCTTATGAATGATGTTATAATGCATGAAAGACTATTCTAAGTATGCCAATGGTTTCCAATGAAGAGTTATGCAATGCAAATGACTTCTTAGATTTCTTCAAACAGCGATTTGACTGAAAATGCTTGCAATTTAGCAGAGACAGCAAATAGGCATTCTAACAAACATTTATCATTCTATCTCATTATGACTGAACATGAAATGTGAATGTACAGCAGTAGGCAATATGTTACACACTTTATATGCACTCCCTTGCAAGCAGCTCAATGCTGAGATGAATCAATATTGTTTGCTTGTCAAATACAACCAATACTAA
>VDFB02369679.1:0-20553 GCA_007258455.2 Sequoia sempervirens | reverse complement strand
AAAGGGATGATTTTGACTTCCACTGACTTTTCAGCCACCCATCCTGATGTGGCCCATGCAAAATTTCAGGTTTTACTGCTATGATATTGCTATAGAAAGACAAAGATGGAATAGATTGGATAGATAGAAAGGGTTCTATTGGGATCCTAATTCACGCACGACAAACACTGATGTACGACAGTTGGTGGTTACAAATTTCAGGGCATTGACTAAGCAGAACAACAACCCTTCCCTTGTTGGAGGACCAACAAAACCTTAGGTTGGGGGAATGATGAGTCTAGTTTATGGTTTAATTTTGGTAGAATTTATGATCTATTTGTTTAATTTGTCATGGACCTTGATGCTTGAATGTTGATATTTTCTCAAAACCATAGAAATTGGGCCTAATTTTATCTCTGCAAATATTTAATGACATTGACATGTTATATGGACTATTTGGATTAATTCTACATGTGATTAATGAATGTTCTTTAATATAGTTATAGATATGTGACCATTGTGTGTATTAATATTTCCATGTAGATATGATTAGAGTCCACTAAATTGAGAAGATTCTGCCAGCTAGTCATTCACCATAATGGTTAACAATGTGGTCATGCAAAGGTCAACGAAGGGAAGACTATCGATAGTCCGAGATTCCTCATGCAAATTGAGTTTTAACCACCTTGTAAATTGTCTTTATTGTTGTTGAGTGAATATAGGCATTACTATTGTGCTAAATCTGCATTGAGGAAAGCATGTCTGACCAGATTTTGTGCATGCGTAACCGCATCTCCACTTTTCATGCTTTCCCTAAAGTGGCGTCCTCCTAATCTATTGGAGTTGGATACCTTGCTAGGTGATTAGTTAGTAGCTTATTTTCCTATAAATAAGACTTAGATGCTCCTTCTAAGAAGGTTGCGCAATCTGATGATGTACTTGCATTCTTAGTTTTTAGTAATACAGTTACACTACTCTATTGTACTCATGTTTTCCAATGAATAAAATGAATGTATAATTCCATGCATCTAAGTTTACATTAGTTTTAGAGGATACTCGTCCAAGGGGGCCCACTTGGTGAGCATTCCATCCTCTAGTTTAGTTTAGTTTAGTTATTACTTTTTGTTCAGTAATTAGTTAAGAATCTAGCACTGATTGTTCCTATAGCCACTGGAATCCCATTCTGTAATTGTTCCTGTAGCCAAAGCAAACAGAGTAGTTTCCTGTTTGTTTTCTCATATTTTCATTTCTATCATGCATTTCAGCTTAGTATAGTTGTTGGTTGATGTTTATTATTTATGTTATTCCTTTCCAAGCAATTTACCTTTAGCATTATGTTTTTCCTAGTTGTAGAATGAATATGGCTACTTTGGATCCTTAGTGCACATATTGTGCTGACCCATTTCAAGTTCACGTCCCTGGGTTGACAAGTTAAATGCACCTTGATGATGATTGAAATGGCTATTCAATTTAGATGTCCAATCTCTGTATCATAGTTGTAAGGGCTTAGTTGTTAAATCATTGTAGGAGGCCATCAATCATCATCATTATCATCTCTAATAATATGGGCTTGTTGGATCCTATTTCTTTTGTCTTCTTTCTGCGCTAACATCATACCATGACAGTTAAAATCAAAAACATCACTAATGCATCCATCTTGCATCCACAAACCGTCAGCATACTACATAGCACATCATATCATATAGGAAACATTGATCATCTAACATGCATTGCATTTCATCATTGCATAATATAGACTGGTTATTCTAAGCATCTCATAAACCATACATTTGCATTTATTACATAATCATATAAACATCATCTTATGCACCGTCATATAATATGCATCATCACATAGGCATCATCATATCATATCATGTGCATCACCATGTAATCCATATATGCATCACCATATCATACATATTGAAAAGGTACTGAAAAAGAAAAGGAATATGTCATAGCAACTCATACATCTCATAATCATCATCCATTAGGTGCATATTATAGATTTGTTAGTCTAAGCATTTTTAATCATTTGCATATCATAAACATTTGCATCCACATCATCACAAAAAGTACATAGAAAAGATACTGAAAAAGAAATGCATCCATCCATCTATGAGCATAATCATACATTACATCGCATCACATAAAATAAAGTCATATCGCATATACAACATCACATATAGAAAATTAAATACATTCATCCATCATGCATAAATAAAATGGGACACATCTCATAATCGAATCATATCATATCATATATATATATCAATAATGTAAATGTCATGGTACAAGAATCAGGATCAAATGTCATGTGTATGAATCAATCAATATATACAAATTCGAACGAAGCTATCAAAAATGGAGCCCATGGATCTCAAAAAGAATGGTGTCGTTGATCAAAAATGTGAGCTAGCCCTGATGGCTACTCCCCTCACCTGCCTGCCTCTTGGGCTAGTCCTATCTCTCACCTATCTGCAATGAGAAGTTGCGCACCTGAGCCGCTCGAGGCACTACCTGATGATAATTTCCTTTGTAATACTTTTCCTCTCTCACTTCCTTCTAGTACATGTGTGTCAGGATTTTCCTACCCAATGCTATCGCAGCCATACTCTGAAGTTTCTACTGTCAGCCCACCTCTTGTGCTAATTGTAGCTCGATGGCCTATTTTTGTTGCAGAGCTAGATCTCACTCTACTCGGGTGTGGTCTCTCTCAGTCATCAATGTTGCAACCTAGGCTTGGAGCTTCTAAATAAGCACATCCCTCTGATTTGGCTGGGGTGGTGGTGGTGGTGGCACTGGTTGATCCCTCTAGGGCAATTGCTGCTAGTCCCCAGGGACATCTCTCTGTTGGTGCCCCTACCCCTGATCTCTCCAACCTCGCTAGTCTAGAGGTAGTTTTCCTCCTCCTCTATCTCCACCTCTATCTTCTCTCCTCGTCCTCCTATCCCCCACCCTGTTGTCTAACTTCGGGGTCTCTGTCACGATAAAGTTGTCTTGGATATTGTCAATCTGATAGGTGGTTGAAACCAGTCAATGTATGCTTGTGTAGTCTCGGGGTCTACCTACCCCTGATCATATGGCCACGGCCTGGAAACCAATTTCCTGAAGGAATCCACTGCATCCTCTAGTGGGATTAGCCAACCCCATGTGGTCTCCCTCATGGTCTGAGCAAAAATGGCTACATATTGATCGTTTGGCCTGTCCTGAACATCACCCAACTACCTGGCTACCCAATCTGGCTGGTAGCACTCAATCATAGTATGCTCTCTTCCCTACATCATCTTTTCTTTCCTGACATAAAAAATATGTTGTACATCATCATACCATGCGGACATCCTGAGCCAAGGCTTCCATGTAAAATTGATCATCTTGTTGATCACCCTCCTCCAGTGAGGGATGTCAGCTTTTCCTATGTGTGTAAAAGTAATACCACCTCTATATCACCAGACTGTTGGATCATCTAGCTCCACATCAACCACTATAACCTATGGGAGAAGCACAATAATGTGCTCCCAGGCCCAGATGTGAAGAAGTGTAACTTCGACGCCGATGGCCTTGCTGTTGCAATAAGCAAACTTGTGCAAATCATGATAGAGTGAGTCTAGCATCACTAGTCCCGATGCAAAGAACTCTCTCCAAAAGAGCATCCACTCCCATGCTAAACCCCACCCTAGGCTAAAATATCAATCACGCTGATCTAGTGCTACAAGACCTAAAATGATCACTACGACAATCAATCAAAATGTCGACACCTAGCTACTGTACCGCTCAAGCTCGATCTGACCCTTGACAAAGATGATCTCGTCTAGTCCCATAATCTCATAGTAGGCATCAGTCTTGGTTTCCATGTCATAAATGATCCTCTCTCCATGGATCAACAATCAAAGAATCTGCTAGACGTCCTCCGACGTGACGATTGCCTCGCCAGTGGGAAAGTGAAATGATGTCTCACTATGTCATCTCTCTACTAGTGCAGTCATCATGCCTAGATGAGTCCTGATAGTGGGTGCATACGCGACATATCATAACCCAATCACTCCAAGGTGCTCTTGAAGCAACTCGTGCAATCTAGTCAATCTACTTAGTATCAAGGACCGGTGCTCGCATGAATGTACCAGCTCAGTGTCCTCCTACACCAGTAAAGTCACAGTGTTAAGTTTCATAAAAAATTAGGATCTTGTTTGAAGTTTTCACAACTGAAATGAAAAAGGCATTGTTGTTTGCAAATGCGTCATTGTTTGGAAGCTCCAAATTGCACTGTTGGAGGCCCCAAATCGCAAAATCCACTGCCGTCAAATTTTTTGACTATGCATTAGTTTGACCAACGAACCCTAATCTCCAAACTGGACTGCAGCGACACCATTTGCATATGTGGCGTGCTTTGGAGTTTGACCCCTAATTTCAAAACTGCAACATGGCATCGCAGGACTCAATAGCGGCATTGTTTAAGGTCACGCGGTGTCGATTCTAAGCTTTCAATGGTGCCAAACTGTGTCACTGGACTAGTTTTACTTTCTAAGCCTAATTAATGTGCACAAAGATTGAAAGGACAAGGTGGGTTAGGGTCACATACCAGTGGTCCTATGCCTGGAAATCGTTGGAAGACTCGCACTCACTCAAAGATTTGTCGAGGAAGCACTCCTTGTGCCATCTCACATGAAGGTGAGAGCTCAATGTCAAGAATTTCTAAAGACTGAGTGTGCAAATGAATTGAAAATGACCCCTCGAAGGCTATTTAAAGCATGGAAATTAGGGTTTTTTGACCCTATTTAGTCGTCCAACTAGGGTTTTGTGCCCCTAATCCCATTTTCGCCCAACCAAGGCTTGTTTTACATCATTTTTTTAACGTTTTGGCATGTTTTTGGCATCTGAGAGCCTTTTTGGACCCGTCAGGTAGCTTGTCCTCTTTTTTTCACGATATCACCCAAAAATCCAAATTTTTGTCCGATCTCTCGAGGGGGCAGTATACTAGCATAATTCTTTTGTTGGGGCAGTAGTGGGGCATATGAAAAAATAAAAATAAAAATTGAATTTTGATCTTGGCATTTTATTCTTTGAACCAACGCAGCAGGTACATTGCTTCAAAGAGGGGCAAAATGTAGACATGAAAAATATATTGATTGATCTCATGCACCTGATCCTGATTTTACTAACACCAGTTCATCCTAAATCATCTCCTTTACTAATCATTTAATTAAATAATATTTATTTAATTAAGGTCATCACATTTCATTTGTTAATCCTATCATCTCTCTTTTGATTAAATAATTCATTATATTTAATTAAGTTCTAAGGTCATTCTCTTTTAAATTAAATCAAATCCCCTTTGTTTGATTTAAATATAACATCACCATCCTCTTTAATTAAATATATCCAACCCTTATTTAATTAAATCTATTAATCATTATTCCCCTCATCTTGATTTATTTAAATCCTAAAATCTAAATCAAAATTTCAAATCAACTAATTATCATCTAATTTAATCAAATCTTGATTAATGCTAACACTAATCCCTCAAATCCTCTAGATTTTGCAACTTTCTCATGAAAATCAATTTAATTAATTTATAAATCTCCTATTTTCATTCAAAAAGGAATCAAAGATGGAATATTTCTCAAATTTGAAAATCTCCCCCCAAAAAGGACTTATCCATCCAACAAGGAATTAAAGGCCTCTTACATTTCCTTTTCTTGAGCCAAGTGGCATTTTTCCATCTCCCTCCAACATGTCACTTCTCCAATTTTGAATTTCCACCTAATAGCATTAATGTCCAAATTCATCGAAATGTGCTCCACCTTTGTCCACTCACATGTTGACAAGTGGTATTGTGCTATTGGTTGGTCTTTTATCCCACATTCATCCATTTTTCTTGATCTTCCATCTTTCCCTTCTATAAATAGAAGGCTCTTTTATTGATTTTGGATCCACAATCTTAGGCATTTGATCCACAACTTATGCAAAGTTATCATCTTCATTTTTTGGAGCAATCTTCATCCATTGTCATCTATATTCATAGTTTTCATCATTTCATAGCTAGGTTATGGAGAAATTTCATTAAGGAGCATCAATCTTGAAATTTCATCATCAAGCTTGACTAGGAATTGGGAAAGGGCTATTTTCCACATCAAAATAGTGCCAATTCCCCCATGGGATTGAGAGTTTGATCATTTAATAGGATTTAATAGCTTTTTTATTTGTGTTATTCATGTTATTTCTTGTTCATTGCATTTCAAATGAATCTTATGGGGAATGATGTTTCTAACTTGCATAATGGAATAATATTGTGTTTGTTGTTTATGTTTGTGCAGGTCTAGGATCACCATTCACAATTATTATGAGGATATTTTAAATTTACTTGTAGGTCTATAATACACAATCCTAGGTTGAACCACAAACCTTGAGAAATACTCCATAAAATTTTGGAAATTTCTCATTCATGGGTCTCTTAAAAGAGTCAAACGAAATTGTGTATATTAGATGGATCAAGACACCCAGGGAAAAAATAATGCCTTGTATAGATTTTACCCAAAAATTAAAACATTTAGACATAATTTATTTAGTCTCATGATGCAAAGAAAAAAATATGGCTCCTAGAAAAATTACATTGAATGTCTATTTGTAAGAATGCATTAGTTATTTGTATGGAAAAGTGATTTTGAGCTGACAAAAAATGCTTGAAAATTTATTTTGGAGAGACCATACATATATTTTTAGGTACAGATAAAAAATTATAGGCCCCACAAAATATAAGAAATACCCTTTCAAATTTTTCCATTTTTTTCTCCTAGGTCTCTTAAGAAATTTTTCTAGAAACATATAGCTTGGATGGATCAAGAAGTTAGGGGAAAAAATGAGGCCTCCCCTAGCTTATAACCACAAATGCTAATATGTTGGCATAGTCATTTTGCTCCCATGACACAATGAAAAATAGCTCTTAGCAACATTATGCTAAATACAAATGAGGCATTTTGCATCACTACATTTATTGTTTTCCTGGTAAAATGGTTTTGAGTTGAAGAAAATAAGTGTGTTTACTTGAGAGGGACCCATAATCCACCAATAGGTCCATTAAAACCATTTCTATGCCCCATGAACTCTAAGAAATAATCCATAATTTTTTTTTCATTTTTGGATCTCAAGTGTCTTAAGATAATTTACCAAAAAATGTGTAGCTTGGATGAATTGATGCACTTGAGGAAAAATGGGGCCTCCCCTAAAATTCAACCACCCACTCATATGTATTGTAATAGTCAATTGAGTCTTGCAATGTGAATAACTCAAAATATGGTTCTTATAAATATTATATTAAATGTACATGAAACTTATTTTACAAGAACACAATTTCTTCTTGCATAGACAAATCGTTTTAAAATGGAGGGATTTCATAGCCACCTATAGGTCTAGAAAAACCATTCCTAGGCCCCATGAAGTTCAAGAACTACTCGATTAAATTTTGGTAATTTTTATCTCTTAGGTCTCTTAAGAGAGATTTCTAGAATCATGTAGCCTATAAGATGGATTGAGATACTTGGGGAATGAAATGGGATCTTCCCTATGATTCACCCACCCAAATTGATGTGTTGTTGTAATCACTTCAGACCCATGACACAAAGAACATAAAATATGGATCTTGGAAATGTTAGATTAAATGCAAATGAGGAATTCTGTAAGAATGGTGGTCCCACAATAATGGGTTCCAACTTTGGACATAAAATTTCAAAAGGGAGTGAGAATTTTTTGGAGGTACCTTTGTTTGAAGATATTTCTTTGAACAAACATCCTTCAGTTGAAGGTATTTACATGGAGACATTCAATCAAAGGTTAGCCTTTAAGAGAAGATCATCTTCTTTCAAAGGCCTTCACTAATAAAAAATACCTTCAAGTGAAGGTAACCTTCACATAAAGGTATAATTTTATTGTTTTTTTGAAGTTATATGAATCAACAACTTTTCTTGTCAATTCATTTTGACATCAAAAATTATCTGCAGTTGTTGGAAGTTTTTCATTAAGAAGATTAGTGTATGTATGAATATGATGCTACTACGGTGTTGTCATTGATGTCAACATTGTTGGAGTATCAATATTGATGTATTGTTGGTGTCTGAAGAGCATGATTGAATGTAGTGATGGAAACCCATTACATAGTTATAATTTTTTTGTTCTAGTGTAGACCAAATGTCTTGCAGAATTGTTTGTCCCAGAGCACAATTTCCAGTGTACAATGAATTAGTTTTGAGGTTTGTATTGCTTTGCTATGAATAATCTAGTTATGCAATTATGAGGTAATTTTGGTGAGTGTTGGAGGAGTCTAAATCAAATTTTTCACCTCTTGAAGCCCTCTGCAGTTCAAGTTGGAGTTGACAAAGTATCGTTTTGGATATGGCAGAATTATAATGATAGAGTACTTGATTGGAATGCTCTACATTCCACCGTGGATGTTTTTTAGCTATGAAACTTTGATTGAGTGTTTATAGGTGTTTCAAGTGTATTTTTTCCAATTTGCAAGTTATTTGGAGGTTTGCATGTCGAAATATGGATGAACAATTGACTCATCCTTTTGTTGCTTCAACAACAATGTCAACCTCAAAGGTTTGAGGTCGTGTAGAGTTAAAGTAAATTTAGATCAGATTTATGGGAGTAATTATAGGTCAATTCTGACCTATTTTGATGTGTTATATTCTTTTTTATATTTTTTGAAGCGTGTGTCTGGTTGATTTTTGAGCGACAAGTTGTTGGATTGTATGGTACATCTAATTAGGTTGACCTAATTGATGTTGTAGGTGTTTGTGAATGTAATACATATAAATATAAGTTCATTTTGGTGTTGAAGCTAGTAAGTGTGTGATAAGAGTGCAAATGTGAATTGAAAGTGATAGAGTGTTATACAAATGTAATGTGATAGAGAAATGTATGATAGCTATGAAGGATGAAATGTATTAATTCAGTTTATAGATCCTACTTAGAACTATCTCCCAACATATTGTAGATGCATTGTATCAGTTCAAATCTCTAGCAGTGAGCCATTTGTTCTATTTCTCTAGAAAGTGAGTCCACTTGGTAGTGAGCCATTCTGTAATATCTTATAACTGGTTATAATATATTATGAGCTAATTCTCACTATGTTTTTTCCCTTTTTGGGTTTTCCATGTAAATATATTGTTTTTGTGCTCTTTCATGTGATGCATGATTTCTATGTTTATTTCTATTACTGCAAGTTTAATGTGATGCATTGAATGGACGTTTAAAGTTCCTAAGGCCGATGAATTTAAAGATATATTTTGGGCATTCAACAATTGGTATCAGAGCTTGGTTCCTTCAATTGGCTTGATTGTTGAAGTAGATCTTGGAGGTTCAACACATGGATATAAGGAACTATCCTATTCCTATATAAGAGATTATCCCTGAAGGGTTTATTGAAGAAGATTATGTAGTTGGCATGGAAGGAGAACCCAAATCAGCTTTGGATAATTTGGATAAAGCAAAATCTAAGAACAAAGATCTGAAAAGGGATCTTAGTGATACAAACGAGTGTATTAAGAAGTTGAGAGAGAAACTCAAGAAAGCTATAGACAGGATGAAGGATCTCTGAAAGCAATCAAATGAGGCTATCACCAGTCTAAAATTGAAAATTGAAGAAGGTAAAAGAGTTGAAGAATACCTTAATGTAAACTAAAAGACAAATATAAAGAATGTTCAAATCTTGAACAAGAGGTTGTAACTTTGAGATCAAATCTAGAGAATTCAAAGATTCAAGAAGAGTACTACAATACTTGATGAGATTATTTCAAATCAAAAGGGTTCTAAGGACAAATAAGGATTAGGGTTTAAGAAAGGAGAAATTTCAAAAGTAGATCAAACTCCAAACAATGCTGAAAAGAAGAATGATAAGAAGAGAAACTTCAAGAACCAGAAGAAATAATTAAAAAGACCATTGATCAGACAACCAAATGCACAAATGTACCCATCCTTTAATGGTTATTGTTATTCTTGAAATGTTAGAAGCTGAATAAATCAGAATGTAGAATCATTTCCTGGTCAATGCTATACATGTAATAGATTTGGTCATAAAGCTAGTGAATGTAGAAATTAGATGATGAATGGTTACAATAATGGCATGATGTTTCAATATTTTAATGGCTATTGTTACAAATGCAATGGATTTGGGTATAAAGCTAATGAATGAAGATTTAGAATGGGTGGAAGAAAGCTTGTTCAAAAAGGTGCCACATGTCACAAATGCAATAAATTAGGACATGTTGCTAAGTTTTGCAAAAGCAAGGATGTGAAACCATCTATTTCACTAAAGAAGAATGGTTTGGTAAAGAATGTGGATCTAGTGGAGATGATGTTTCACTAAAGAAGAATGTGGATCCAATGGAGATGAAGAAGGAAATGAAAAAAATTGGAAAAATAAGAGAATAAGGTGATGAATGAGGTTGTACCAAATCCTAGTGTAGATGTTTCCTCTAGAAACTAAATGAAGAGATTTGGATCAGTGGGAGTTTTTACCTTAAGATCTTTAAGCCCTTTCCAAATATATGGTGTTGATGCATTTAGCATTTTGATATAAGATATAGGTTTATATTCTTGACCTATTCGTGAAATCGTCAATTATGTTGTGGAGATTTGTGATTTATATTTGAAGCTGACTATGTCATAATAGTTAGGGTTTTCCAAATTTTTGACCTAAAATTAATCACTATAATCAATGCACTTTATGTCTTTGGAAAATTGTTTGTATATGATTATGCATATGAAAAATTTATTTGCAATCAAGTATTTGAAGATTGAAGAGAAAAGAAGAGGTGAATTAAAGTGATTCTCAGTTGGTGTACAAAACTCTAACCAATGGTAATCTCAAAGGTATTTATAATTTCTTGCCTTGCCCTAATTTTAGAAGTATTTCAAGATGTCTATCCCTCAAGTAGTAAATGTTGTGGACCGACCTCATCCTAAGTTCAAAAAGCATCTTTATAAATCCATGGCATCATATTTGGATGATGCATTCTTGCATATAAATTTTGGTGTATTGCATACTGAAGATGTGAAAATATAGATTCATGCAAAAATGGAAGAATAAAATCATTCTAAGTTGGGAGAAGTGTGGGTAAATGAGCTTACTAGTGAGGATTTTCAGCTAAAACCTGAGTATGAGATTTTAATAGAGAAGGAACTAGATGTTTCGAATAATTTTCCTTTTTTTTCTTATGTTGATGAATGGATTATATATGTGTGGAGAAAAATTCATGATAGATTTATTTTGTTAGACTGACCATACATGATAAAAAAGGGAAGCTATCAGGGTTGTGATAGGTTTATGCTCAATCAAACCTATTATGACTCTTAAATATGTAAAGAATGAAGTAGTGACAAACTTAATTGGTGCAAAATTTGACAAGAGATCCCTAATGGTAAAAGACATTGAAGACCCTATAGTAAAGTATGTGTCAATGATGATTGGATATAATATTTACTTCACAAACAAAGAAAACTCTATTTTTTATACAACAATCAATATTTCATATGAAATGGTGAAGAAAGGCTTAGATTTTGACCTATGTGAATTGTTGAGGCAACAATTATTGGAAAACCTATAGAAGAAAAAAGAATCTTGGTTCGCTTTCTAGTATAGTACATTGATCATATGCTTATTTTTCTTCTTTCTCAAAGAAGTACTCGACACAAAAAATATCATATGGTCAAGTGATGTGAAAGTTGCTATACAAATCAGAGACTACTTGAGAAGATTGGTAAATACAAATACTTAGAAAAGTGCATTATGGAGTTTCTTCAAAACATTTTAGGAGAATATGCAATAAAGGGAAAGGATTCCTATGAGTGTTGTGGAAAAATACAAAAAATATATCATCTTTATCGTTAGCAAGGATTGTTGCATTATGGAAGATGTTTAGCCAAGGACAATATGAATCCTTGAAATGAGATATGAGGTAGCTAAAGAGGTGATTACCAATCTGGAAAATCATATGTTGAGCATGTCTAGAGACTCTAAAGAAGGAAGATATGGCACTTATAAAGAAAAATCTAGTGAATTTCACATGGAGAAAAACAAAAAGGAAATCACAAAGAATGTGGAAAAGATGAAGAAAAAATTAGTGGAGATGATGGGACCACCAAAGGGCCTTATGGAGAAATCCAAAGGAATATCCAATCCTCCAGAAGGTTCCCCCAATACTAGGATGTCAGGTAGGACCTCTACCCGCTCTTTGGTTGCTCCTAAGTCCTTCGAGACTAAACCTCTTGTTGGAGCTAAGAGAAAAGAGTCAACCAATGCCCCTATGAAACAAAAAAGTGCTCTGCAAGGAAGAAGAGTAGAAAAAAAAGCTACAAGAGAAAGGTATGTTGGATATGATGATGAAGAAGAAGAAGAAGAAGAAGGACCTCAGTTGGTCTCAAAAATAAAATTTGATGTTTCTCAAGAAATCAATGCAAAGAAAAATAATGTTGACATTATAGATATTAATGGCGAAGAGGAAGTCAAGAAGATTGATGGAACCCCTAAATTTTTTTGGTTCCATTCCTAAATTCTACCAATTTCAGTTAGTTTCAAATGTTTGGACTTAGGGTTTTTCCCACTAATATTTCCTTACGATTTTTTTGCCAAAATATCTCCTAAGAAACCCTTAAATTGAAGCCCTTGTCAGTGTTATGATCTATTATTGACCTCTTTTCTCCCGCCTCTACTCATCCTATAACATCTTATGCCATTAAAGCTCATGGAGTAACTAGCTCCCATGCCTAGGTTCTCTATTCTTTTATTTCATAAGGTTGATTGATTGACCTTATTTGGCCTTTACATCCTTTGAAATAATATGTTTTAAAATATTTTGAGGCCTTTTTATTGTTGGAAATAAGATGCCATTTAATTGCAATCCTAAACATTATTTATTTCATGTATCTCCTAAGTCCTTGGAAAGTGTTACACAACACTAGGATTGGAAAGAGATTAATATTTGATGAAATAATCATGTTAATTGAAATTTTTAATTAATTCTAAATGTTAGGATGTGAGGGTGTCCAATATGAGTTCGTAAATAATAGGGGCACATGGGGCACCCACATGGTAGGTGACATGCACTTTGAGTTCAGTTAACTATTTGGAGTAAGAGATAACACTTCTGAATGCATGTAAAGATCCTAGGAGTTAGGGTTTTATGTTTGCATGCATGAATTTCATTTCAGTTCAATTCATATCAGTTAAGTACAGTTCAGTTTAGTTTAGAATTAGTTTAGTTCAATTTAGTTCAGTTCAATTCAGTTCAATTCAGTTTAGTTTAGTTGAGTTCAGTTATGGTTCAGTTATCTTCAGTTAGTTTTAGTTGAATGCTAGTTGACTTCAGTTAACTTGGAATGCATGACTAATGAATTAAGTTGCATGAAAGATAATAGGGAATACCTTTAGTTAACAGGGGATGACCCTTCTTTCATGAATGGTGTAGAGAAATGTTTCAATTAATAGGAAATGACTTGGACCCAATTCAGGTGCCCAAGTTGGCTTCTTGGAATTAACTCCTTTGCATGGTAAGATATTTTAGAAGGCTAAGTTAAGTGGAACCACTCTTGGGCACCTACTTTGAGGATAAATCCTTGAAGATATTTACAGAATAAAGGTTGAGTTTGTACTTTTGTTTGGGATGTCCAAATGTACGAAGATGAGGATTTGACATTGTACTTCATGGCATAAATTTACTTGCAAGAGATAGGCATACCTTTTATGGATAGGTCTTGAGCATTGTAATTGTAACTCTTGTGGAGTTTACAAAGGTTTTCAAAGCCTATTTATCTCAAGCAAGTTGAAGAGAGTTATTATTAGTTTTATTGTAGGTTGCGAAGAAGATTTGGTGAAGGAAAAAGAAGCATTCTCAAGCAAGAATTGGATTTATTGTAATTTACTTCAGAGATTGAAGAATACATTAATTCTTGGTGGAGTTTTTTCCCGAAAGGGTTCCTCCATGGTATATCCTTGTGTAATATTTCTAATATCCTATCTAATTCTTCTACAACTTTTGTCTTCATTTTACAAACAGTAAAATGGATTAATCAGATAATCACCCATAAATAATCTATAACAAAGGAAAAAAATATTTAGATCAACAGTCTTAAAGTTTTACAAAGTATTAAGATAAGAAAACACCTCAATTTTCAACATTTGGTATCAGATCTAAGGTTGGGTAGAGTATTGGGACACCTTTCTCTTAAAAGATTGAAGGATTTATTGGCTTAGTGGGAGATTTTATTATTTTTGTTATTTGCTAATTTTGGAAATAAGTTTGTTACAATGAATTCTCTTTTAGATATTGAAAGGTTCAATGGATCTAACTATGAAATGTGGAAATTAAAAATGGAATATCTTCTTGAAGAAAGAGATCAATGGTTAGTTGTTAATAATCAGACAAAGACACCTACAACTATGTCAGATGAGGATTGGGCTAAGTTAGATAAAAAGGAAAGAGGAACCATAAGATTATGTCTTGCTGATGTTGTTCTCTTAAATGTTTCAGATGAAAATACTGCATATAAATTATGGAAGAGAATAGGTGATATTTATCAAACCAAGAGTCTAACAAATAAGTTGTATCTGAAAAGGTAGTTGTATTCTTTAAAAATGAAAGATGGTGATTTTGTAGCACATCATTTAAATGCTTTTAATTTGATTCTCAGTCAATTAGCATCTACAGATGTAAAGCTAGAAGATGAGGATAAATGCATTTTGTTACTTCGTTCTTTACCATATTCTTGGGAAAATCTAATTGTTGCTATTAATGGTAGTGGTACAAATCCAAAGATGGACAATATCATTCCGACTCTCCTATCAGAGGAGATGAGGAGGAAGTCTAAAACTGGCTCCCAAGATGCCTTGTTTGTAATAGGTAGGCCTAAGAGAAGGAATCTAAGGCAAACAAGAAAGGAAAGGGTAAGTCCAAAGGACAGTCTAAAACTCCTAGTAAGAGTAAGGTAAAGTGCTAGAATTGTGGAAAACCTATACATATTAAAAGGGATTGTAAGAGCAAGAAAAATATTTTTGATGCTTGTACAGAGAAATCCATCGATGACAGTAATGATGCATTAGTTATTTCTTCTAATACTATTGTTGATAACTCATGGCTTATTGATTCAAGTTTCTCCTATCATCTGACTACTAACAAAGAGTGGTTCACTAAGTATACTACATATGATGGAGGTTTTGTCTTCTTTGGAGACAACAACACAACAAAAGTTGTTGGAAAAGGAGAGGTAAAATTGTGTTTTAGTGATAGTAGGTTTAATACCCTTAATGATGTTTTACATATTCTAGGACTTGCTAGAAATCTAATTTTTGTCTCTAAGTTCAATGATTTTGGAATACATGTGACATTTGACAAAGGTGGTTGTAGATTGGACTAAGGGAATATGGTGGTTGCTAAAGGATCTTGGATTGGGACTTTGTTTAAGCTGAATACCTCCAATGTAAATATTTTATCCAATGTAACTGAAGTTGAAAATACATGTATGTTATGGCACCGTAGATTGGACCATATAGGGGAAAAAGGTCTTTGGACCATTCTTAATAAAAATTTGGTTTACGGTATTCCTAATTATAATATTGGAAAAAATGACTTTTGTGAGCACTGTGTGTTTGGAAAGAAATATAGATCTAAATTTCCTAGTGGTACAAATAAAGCTAAAAGATTATTAGAGATTATTCATTCAAATGTAATGGGCCCTGTGGATATTGACTCTATTGGAAAATCTAGATATTATTTCACATTTATTGATGATGTCTCAAGATACACTTGAATATATTTTATGCATAATAAATCTGATGTGTTTAATAAGTTTAAGGAATTTAAGGCTTTGGTTGAGAAACAATCAGATCATAAGATAAAAGTGTTGAGATCAAATAATGGTGGTGAGTATTGTTCTAGGGAATTTGATGATTATTGTAAACATGCAGGAATAGTGAGACAAAAAACTACTCCATATACACCTCAACAAAATGGAGTAGTGGAAAGGATGAACCGAACCTTAATGGAAAGAGCTGGGAGTATGTTAAGTAGTACTAAGCTAGACGGTCCCTTTGGGCTAAGGTTGTTTGTACTTATTATTTTTTAATCAATAGATCCCCTAGTTCATCTATTGAAGATAAAAATCCTTATGAAATGTGGTTAGGTAAGAAACCTAGTGTTGCACATTTAAGGATCTTTGGTTGTGAGGATTTTGTTCATGTGCCTCAAGAAAAGTGATCTAAATTGGATCCTAAAGCACAAAAATGCATATTCATAGGTTATGGTGAAAATGTAAAAGCATACAAGCTTCGGAATCCACTAACTCAAAAAATTTCTTTATCTAGAGATGTGATTTTTTAGGGAATTTAAAGCTTATTCAGGAGAAGGATACTTCTCGAATATTGCATTTTGAGATAAATAATGAGAAGCAACAAGATGCACATGTTGAAGAAAAATTGGATGGATTGGAAGAGGAGAGTTTAGAAAGTTCTTTTGAAATAGATGCTCAAGATGAGCATATTGAGGAACAAGTAGAAACCACTTTGAGAAGATCCACAAGACAACTATTGGCCTCCAACAATGATTTAACAACTAAGCCCTTACAACTGTGATTTAGAGATTGGAAATCTAAATTGAATAGCTATTTCAACCATCATGAAGGTGCATTTAACTTGTCAACCCATGGACGTAAACTTGAAATGGGTCAGCACAATATGTGCACTAGAAATCCAAAGTAGCCATTTTCATTCTATAGCTAAGAAAGACACAATATTGAAAGTAAATTTCTTGGAAAGGAATAACATAAATGTTTAACATCAACCAACAACTATACTAAGCTGAAATGCATGATAGAAATGAAAATTTGAGCAAACAAATTGGAAACTACTCTGTCTACTTTGGCTGCAAGAATAGACATAGAATGGAATTATAGTGGCTGCAAGAATAGTCAGTGCAAGATTCTTAACTAATTACTTAACTTAAAATAATAACTAAACTAAACTAAACTAAAGGATGAAATTTTCACCAAGTGGGCCCCCTTGGATGAGTATCCCTTAAGACAAATGTAAACTTAGGTACACAAACTTATAAACTCATTTTATTCATGGGAAAACACAAGTACAATAGAGCAATGTAACTATATTAGTGAAAACTAAGAATGCAAGTACATCATCAGATCACACAACCTCCTCAAAAGGAGCATCTGGGTCTTATTTATAGGAAAAAAAGCTACTAACAAATCACCTAGCAAGGCAGTCAAATCCAGTAGATTAGGAGGATGCCACTTTAGGGAAAGCATGAAAAGTGGAGAGGTGGTTACACATGCATGGAATTTGGTCAAGCATGTTGCCTTAACGCAGATTTAGCACAACAGTAACTCCTATATTCTCTCAACAGACAATTAAGACCATTTACAAGGCGGTTATAACTTTGATTTAAATGAGGAATCTCCCACCATCAAGAATCTTCCCTCCATTGACCTTCAAATGACCACCTTGTTGATTGTTATAGTGAATGACCAACTGTCAGAGTCTTTCTCCATTTCGCAGGCCTCTAATCATATCTACATGGCAATATTAGTATGCACAATAATTGCATATATGTAATTATCTTAAAGAACATTCATTAATCCAAATGTAGAATTAACACAAATAGTCCATATAACATGTCAATGTCATTAAAGATTTGTAGAAATAAAATTACGCCCAATGTCTATGGTTTTGAGGAAATAACATTCAAACATCAAGGTACATGACAACTTCAGCAAATAGATCATAAATTCTACTAAAATTAAACCATAAACTAGACTCATGACTCCCCCCAACCTAAGGTTTTGCTGGTCCTCCAGTAGGGGAAGGGTTCTTTTGCTTAGTCAATGCCCTAAAATTTGCAACTTCCAACTATCCTATATCAGTGCTTGTTGTACGTGAATTAGGATCCCAATAGAACCCTTATTTTCTATCCAATTTGTTCCATCTTTGTCTCTCTACAACAATATCATAGTGGTAATACCTAAAATTTGGCATGGGCCACATCAGGATGGGTGGCTAAAAAATTAGTGGAAGCCAAAATCATCCCTTTGTCCTTCCAACCTGTATGTATCTGTCAATTCTTTTAAGTGTTGCAACATAGTTTTGTATAGAGTGGGGCTCAACTTGTTTTAGCTCATCAGTTAGGCTATTCCATCTTTATGATAGGTATCCCTTCACAGTTTCCTTTTATGTTTTTTCCACAACCTCATATTCACTATAAACTACTTCTATCCAAGGCATGATCCTATTACTATAGCCAAGTCTGAAAATAATTATGTGTCAATCCCTATAAATGTCCCTTGGGCTTCTTGATTTAGACATGATGAGCAGAGGGATGTTGGATTCCATTTACCTATAAGCCCTGTATTAATTGATCTCATTTTGTACCTAGGAAATAAATGCCCTTAATTGGACATCCCCAACATATACCAGTGGATTCCAATCATGGTCTTGAGTCACAACATAATTATGCAAATAGAATTCACACAACAAATTCTTCATCTCAGGGGAAGCAATCCGATAAGCATTGAAAAATTCAATAGGAGTCTCAATGGAAGGGTTCAAACCTGAGACAATCCTTGCCATCTTAAAAGAAAGATATTTCTCCTTCAAATGCAGAGCATAAACCCTTGGAGGGGTCCTACATTCTAAAATTTGTGGTACCAAGGCTACAATATTGTCCACTTTTTCCTTTAAAGCAACAATTTCCTCATTCTTATCCTTAATCACTTCATCTCTCTTTTGAATTTCCTTCCGTAGCCTGTGTTTCTCCTCTTTTCATTCCTTCTCAATCCTTTGTATCTCTTTCCATAAGTTCATAATTGTTGTGTGTATTGTAAAATTAGGGGGGTTATGTATTCCTACCAACATTTTTCCCGGCACTGATGCTTGCTCTCCATATAGTACCAGCTACAGGAATTCGGGTTGTTCAATAAATTCTAGCTATAGGGATACTGATTGTTCTCCCAGTTCTGGTTGCAGGGACTCTTGTTCCTATTCTTGCTCATGCTACAGGAACTCTTGATTTTCCTCATACCCTTGATTCTCAACTTGTTATGCAATATCAACAAGATTTTTCGATGTTATGTTTGCTTCTTTCTCAAATATGTCCTTTTCCTTGGCATTCACCTACCCCATTAGAGTTTTTGTGTCCCCTTGTGATGTTTCTCTAGGCTTAGGGATTTCCTGTAGAGGCATATCAAAGGCTAGCCCGGTTGGTCTTGATTTTCTAGGAGGGCTTTCACATTTTTCTTTGGTTGCAGAATGAATAGTGTCAGCCTTCCGCTTCTTAGAGCTTGGTACTTCTTTTTCTACGGGCTTCTTTTTAGCTTTTCCTTTTCTTAATTCTACTTATCTCTTTTGTGCCCTAGTTCTCATTACGATTCCAAGATGAACATCATCATTAGAATATGGAGATAAACTTTATTTGTTTGAGTGCTCTGTCTCATAAGAACTAATCTCTATGGTTGGTTCTACTACAGGAGGGTTTACACTAGGGCCTACGCTAGAGGTTGAAGCACCTGGAGTGGATTTAGCCATGCTCAATATCTTGCTAGACCTACGAGATTGAGGTAAACCCCTAGGTCACAAATGCTCTAGTCTAATTTGATAAATATTTATGAATTCTTCTCAAGTCATCTCAGACACATCATGCAGAGACTTCTCAACTAACAATTTGATCAAACAATGGTGGGAAACAGAATTATCCCTACCTTTTTGAGTCTTGGTTGCCATGATTGAAAGAAGGTGGTATTGCATGTTCAACACATTCATCCTCCTCCCGTGCCTCATGTGATTCAAGAGTTTGAAGTGCACAGAATGTAGATTTGATTAACGACATTGATAGGTGATGTATTTTATAACATAAAAAACTATTTGTTTCCATGGCTTGGGCAGAGAGGTTCTCTTCGCACCTTGTTTTTCCATGCTCAATGGAGGGTCACCAAGTTCTACAAATTCAGCCCTAGCTGACCTGACGTCTCTAGAAGCAAGGTAATTTTCACTATCGACAAGCAACCCTATAACTTCTGCAATCCTTTCTTCAATCGCCATGACCCCCAACCCTTTTACCGTGGTCTTTCCCTTAGACAGTTTCTGAGAAAATTCTAATGCAATGTCTTCATTAAAACCATTCAGCTTCATGAAATAGTCTAACCACCTACAGTTTGTGAATTCAGCTCAGCTTGGCAGGGTACATTCTAAAGTAATACATCATGAACCGTGGGTAAATTTCAAAATAACCCACCTCCCATTGTCTGCAATCAACAATCACTCTACAAAGTTTTCCTTCCTGCAACACTACTAAATTTCCAATATGAATGTCGTTTGAATTTTCCCTTTCTATTTTACCTTTTTTTTCTTTTTGTTTTACCTTTTGGCGACTTAAGATTATGACAGGATCAATAGTGGTAGTAAAGGAGTAATAAAGGAAGGTTATGATGGAGAAAAATGGTGGTGGCGGTTGCTGTCACCTCACACATACAAGCCGTCATTTCACTTAGAATTCAAATTGGCTCAATTTAAACTTTGCTAAC
>VDFB02369678.1:0-60179 GCA_007258455.2 Sequoia sempervirens | reverse complement strand
ACGACCCCTTGCAATCTCGTCCTTCCTAGAGCTTGCAATGAGTAACTATGCTAACAAATGAGGAGAACTTGTGTGTTCAAGAAAACTTTCTCTCCAAATAATTATACATCATAATTATATTAACTCATGTATATAATAAGTACAATAGTGACCATATCCTATATGACACCTATATCGTAGTGACTAGAAAAACACATTCTCATTGACTATCATACAATTATCCTTAGTGTAACCCAAATAGAAAATGAGTGTTGATGCATTGTGCATTACACCATGGGTCCCATGTCCTTCCATTTGGTATTTACACTATCGAACAACTTAGAATTCAAGACTATCCATCACTGACACAACCATTTACGTTAAGAATAATAACACTATTCCTTGACTACTGTCAATTTCGAGTATAATAGTATTGCTTATTAATTTAAGCTTTATATCAACAAATTTTTCCTTGATCATTTTGATCCATTATTCGATTTGTGACAACATTTTTGGTCTAAGGGTAATCCTATTCCCTAGCTTATCCCATCTTTATAGAGATTCAACCGTTATTCCCATATAATGGACCAAATTTCAATAATAGAAGTTTATTATAATAAAGTTTTCCACAAATCCTTCAAGATTTGATTTATCCCTTTTTGTCCAAAATGACTGACTCAAAGTAATAAGTTGAGTACACATTGAATTGAATTTTCAATAATATTATCATGTTTTACACAAGGCCTTAACATTACTTGCTTGTCCCTATCTAAGATAGCCTTCTTAGGAACACTAAGCAACTAATTTACATAATTTGTTGTTTAGGATTGGTATCCTATAAATAAAAATTTCCAATCAAAATTGGTTACCTTGGTGAGCCTCTCCACCATAACATTATGCTAGTTCCATCGACGTAGAAAGATCAAAAGTATTCCAATGATCCACCAATTCCTCTTTGTAATTTCATGAGAGTATACAAGTCCTGTCGATGACAACATCTTGTCTTCATCCTCAGGCATACTGGACAACAACGTGCTACATACCTTGTAGCATCTTAATTTGTTTCCTTCTAGATTATAGTGTTCATCATCCAACAAATAATTTTTTCATTCCCATGTGTCCTAAACACATCAATTTACCTCATTTTATTCCTTAATTTTCCAAAAAAATGGTACATAGGTTCTTTCTCTTATTCATAATATTCCATTCCAACTAAGTGAAAAATATTCCATGGACTTATATCAAATTTTATTCTTGAAATATAATAATTAAATATTTTTGGCAAAGCTAAACTCCTTCATCTAAAGACATCTATATATTAGATTTCTTTCATCCTTAAAGGATTCCCAAAGTAAGTCTAATTTCTAGCTCAATTCATCTCTTTCAATGAGCATTTATATTAGTTCGAGTAACAATTCTCGTTTAAATCCTGCTTGTTTGATATTATCTTCCAAAAGATATTAACAATTATTACATACCTATTTTCCAAACATGAACATTTCTTGATAACTCAAATTCATGAGTACATAAATATTCCCTTTCATAATCAAGCATACTGCCTATCTTTCTCTAAGGTATCAATGGTAATAACAAATTGATCTTTCGAAACAAATACATATAAAATTGTGTTATAAATATTTCTCTCTTAATAGTCAAAATCCTTTGACCTTTCCAATATCTTTCACTAATAATAACTCAACCTTTGTGGTCATGAAGTATAAGACTTCAGTTATAGGTCTTTGAATCATGACTTACAGGGAAGTCAAAGTTCTTCTAGATTTAAAATACATCATTAAACTTCATTGGAAAGGGTACTTATCTGAATCCATCTACTCTCCTTCTTCCCCCCCTTAGTGTTTCCAAGACATTAGATCAACTTAAAGTTGAGCTCTTAACAATCATTTGTTCTCTCCAAATTGGTTGAATTGGTTTAACGTTCCTCATTGTTGGATTTTGATATTTGATTGACTATTACTTTCCTTTCTTACCCTCCATGGTATACCTTAGATATACTTTTTATTTCCAAAATTGGGTTCATCATCGCCTTCCAAAATTTTAGAATCAACAATTGGATCCATAGTAATGAGATCTAGTTTAACTTTTCCATAACAGATAATCTAGATTTTCATTCCAATTCTCTTTTCCATGTATACTAATGGCCTTTTAACCATATTCAATTTCCCATTGGAACATCTTCAAATCATCATTTTACTTTCATTGACAGGTTGGTAAGTTCAATTTGCACTTCAACCAAATTATACTCTAACCGAGTCCTTTGTCTGAATTGTTTTATTTTCTTTTCAAGCTTTTACCTTGCAATCATCTTTAAAAGTAATTTTTTCTCAAATCTGGTAATTTCATTTTCTCATAACCTTAGACACTCTAAGGTTATTCGATTTCTTTTCCCCATTTTAATCAAAACTCCAAATTGACCTTGCCTATTCTAGTTTGTGGAATCATGTCAACTTTTATTCTTCATAGGTTGCTTCTTTTCTGACCATTATGGTCTCTAACCTTTATTCTAAGGTATCAAATTTCACTCTTGACTCTAGTTATCATTGCAAGATTTTAAACTTGTACTGAATCAAGTCTTTCAAGGGTTATCCTACCTCCTGGATACCTCTCTAGTTGAACTTGATTCACAAAATGTGACTTTCTACTTCGACTAATTTTCCAATTTATGCTATCAATTAGTTCCTTTTCATAAAGAATACTTATAGCTTCATAGTATCCTTAATCCAAAGTCCTTGACTCTTCACATCAAGAGGTTGCTATCAATAAGGGGGATTACTTCAATTCTTTCTATCCCTCATAGTCATTTAAACTATTTCGTAGGGTGAAGGTACTCATTGGTAATCCTCCATAACCTTCCTACCAAATCTAGTTGCATAATCTTTCACAATCCAAAGGTGTATCTTAATGAGTTGTTGGTTTAGGAGTTTTTAACTTCAGGGATGACTCTTTCCTCCTAAATGAAGACAAATTTTCAAGAAACTTAACTTCCTTTTTGTTTCCCCATTGTTCCTCTCCTCTTGCCATATTAGCGTAAGAACCTTTCATCCATTAGCTTTCAATAGGGTTTACTTATCACTTACATAATGAGGTCATAAGTTCTAGTGTTGAACCTGGTAGCTCTGATACCACATGTAACATACCCATTGTTCTACCCAATAATTTTACTATGTTTTAACCAACATGTAACAAATATAGCAATTATTTTTTTCTTTTTCTAATCCAATAACAATATGTACATTGAAATAACCTCATTCCAAAAATTTCCCATTACATTACAATGAAATATTACAAAAACCCAAGTAACAATTCCTTATTGCATAATTCCATGTAAAGATAATATTTCACATTTACAATTTCCATAGAGATGGTTACATGAATACATAGCTTCTAAGAGCTTACTATTATAGAGATACACACTGGTCCATATGTCCCAACATTGGTGCATAGATTCTAGTTGTCCCCAATACTAACACATACATCCACAAATCTTGGCTGCCAATTGCATGAGGAGAAGCATCACTAGCTCTTTTTTTCCATTTTATATATATTAATATATATACATATATTATATATACATAATATTATTTTAATATCTTTATACAAACATTTATACTCTCAAATCCATCCATCGACATATATACAAAAAGTCTATATATACTTATATATATATGTCACCTTTGTCCAATTGATATTCCAATGCACATGGGTAATCCGTCCATGAGCATGCATAGATATATCTACCTACACATACTCATGTATGTATTTACTCATATATATGAGTTTATCGTAGGCATGTACATATATACATATATATATACATTTTATGTACTTATCTCATCAATATAAATATAAACACACAAGGAAGGAATTCCACTTGACATCAAGACTTAATCACATTCCTCAATCCGAACTTTCATAAAATAAGATCGTAACCAATATAAGCATTCACAACCAAAACCGAAGATCACTTACCATTTACTCCAAACTGACTTGAATCAACTTAGACCAACTAGGGTGTGAGTGTGTGTATGCTCAGTTAGGCTTATTAAGGGTTACCAGACCAGGTTCTTCTCCTAAGTGCTACTCCCCCTCTCTTTCAGAGGTTTGAACCTATTCTTGTATCCAACTTAGTGCATCACATAGGTAGTTAGCCATTCACAAGAAATTCATTTGCATCATAAATCATTAAAGCTTTCACATTGCATTACATATTTATTCATCGCATTTTCCATTAGTATAAAACATAATCATTCCTTCAAAATCAACAACATCATAATGCATATTTTCTAGTATTTCATTCACATATCTAATCATTCTAAACTTAAATTCCTGATTTACATTTATCAACATTTTCACTCATGAAGGTAAAAGTGATTGGGTAACTGAGAAACGGGGTGTAACACAAATAAGATAGTACAAATTGTAAGAGGATAATTTTTTTGGAAAATCTAGATTCTCCTAGCTAAGGATAAATATTTCCTATTCCAATTATCTAGTTTTCTATCATTCTTACCCTTTATCCACAACCACATATCTTTCAAAAAAGGATTAAGTGCACATGAGATCCCTAGATATCAAACCTCCTTGGTGGGTCCTCCCCACTAGAAATTAAATTTTTTAAACCATTCTGGGGGGTATCTTACCAAACTAGAATGATAGATTTAGAACTTGATAATTTTTCACCTAAGGCACATCAAAATATATTTAGCTTCTACATGAGTGAGTCCATATTTCTTTCATTGAGCTCCAAAAATAGAGCAATACCATCCGCAAACTAAATATTTAGGTCTTCCTTATTGGGGAGGGAGATACCCTTAATCCTAGGGGTCAACAAAGATTCCCTCAAAAGGTAAAATACATTTGAAGCAATAACAAAAGGTGTAGGGTAAAGTGGACATCCTTTCCTCATGTACCTTTCAGTAAGTCTCAGATAAAGATCCATTAACATATATTTGAGCAACTGCATCTTTCAAAGTTATTTTAACCATATGGCAGAAATTATTTGGGAATCCAAAAGCTTCAAGAGTCATAAGAAAAAAGGACCACTGCACTCTGTCATATGCCTTTTCAAATTCTAATAGAAGCATAGAAATTTTTTGATTATTTTGTCTCATGCAATCCATTGCTTCCCAATTGGTTAGGATGTTCTTAAAGATGTATCTACCTTTAATAAAATTAGTTTGGGTATTACTAATAAATGAAGGGAGGATATCCACTAACCTCAAGGCTAGTACCTTAGGAATGATCTTATAGGAAAATTTTAGTAATGTAATAGGACACCAATTATTAATGAGAGCCTTATCTCCATCCTTAGGAAGCAATTTTCTAATTCCTTTATTTATGTTGCAACCTAAAGATCCTCTTTTAATGGATTCCTCATAGATTTGAAGCAAATCTTCCCTATCCCATTCTATATTCTTATTGTATAATTCCATATGCATCCCATCATCCCTAGGGGATTTTTTGTTGTTTAAGAAATTAATTGACTTCTTAATTTCCTCGAAGGTGATATTCTTACTTAACCTGTTAACATTTTCCTTGGACAATTTCCTAGGAATGAGTTGCTTGTAGAAATTTATTGCATTTTGGTTAATTACACCATTGCATTCAGAAGGAAAAAGCTCCTTATAAAATCCAAAGAATTGGTCCTTAATCTCTTCAGGATCATAGATAATATCATCCTTTACCCAAACCTTATCAACTTTCTCTCTGATGCCTTTATTCTTTATAAATATAAAAAAGAACTTAGACCCTTTATCACCATTTTTTAACCAATTCATCTTGACCCTTAATATAAGGCCCCAAACTTTATTAGATTGTAATCTTCTTAAGGATTCATTGGTAATGGTTTTCTCTTCATTCGACATCATATTGGTGGGGTCATTTTGGAGATGAGCCACAACATTAAGAAGTTTCTCATTAAGACTATCCTCTAGTGCTCTTCTATCCATGGATTTTTTCCCTATTGTTTGGTATATTACCTTCCAACCATTAGTATTATATTCCCGCCTTTCAATGGAAATTTTGTCACATAGAATCTATCTATTAATCTCCCTAAAGGTGAAGATAGAATCATTACAGTTCTCATCCTTAAAAAGATTGTTGTTGAGCATAAAATTGTTTTCATCTTTGTGCATGTTCATACTAAATTTAATCATTTGAATATTCACTTTGATAGGATGATGGTATAATAATTATAAGGGTAGACCCTTACTATACATCCATCATCATTATTGTCACAGTTTAAAAAAACTTTATTGGCATAAAATCTATGATGTCTATAGTAGTTTATTTTATTGCCTTTCTGAGAGTTACACCATGTGAACCATATATCCTTATTCTCCTTCTTATTCCCCTCCAACAGATCAAATAGATTGATTTTGGACTTCATTCGAGTCTAGAAATATTTTTATTTTCCCTTCCAACCCACTCAAATATCCCCAATATTATCTTCATTATATTCTATCATATTAAAGTCTCCCCCTATAATCTAGGGGATGTATTGGAGGTTGCAAAACCATTTCCATATTTCTATTTTGCCTCTACAATCATTGGGGGCATAGACTAAACACAAATCAAACTTAAAATTATCCTTTTCAATGATTACCCACACAACTCTATTACATGGAGAATATCCAAACTCACATATTGTGCCCATCTATTTGAGAGAAAAATAACAAAACCCCCTTTTCTCTACTCATGGTTGTGGAGTTTTGATAAGAATCCTTCCAAATAAAATCAATATTTGTTTCTAGTGTACAATTAGTAGCCTTTACCTCTTGTAGTAGGACAACATCCTTATTCCTAACTAGAATTTTGAATCTCCTAACAATATACTTACTTTCAACGGACTCAAGTTCCCCAACATTCCATGATGTGGAGTAATATCCCATGTTAACAACCATTAGGATGTGTCCATTGATTTCCTAAAGTTGTCAAAGCATTTAGGAATGCAATCTTTAGTCTCTTTCCTCTTGGACAAAGGATTTGGGGACTCGTTAGTCCTCTTTTTTATTTTGTATTTTGAAACATTTATCTTACCATGACTAGTAGGGATAATATTATCTTTATCTTCCCTCACAAAGGTGGAGGGAGAAGCAATAATTATGAGTTTTTTCCTTTCTAAAACTTCCAAACTATGCTCTATCCCAATGGTTCTTGCAGGGGACTCACTATTGTCTTTCATATTATTGTTATCCTCTATTATACGATGATCATGCAAACTATCTTGATCATCCTTATTTAAGATCATATGCTTCCCAACCTCATTTTTATAATTATTATTTAGGTCTGTTAGTAACCCCCCATGATCTATATCCAAAACATGACCAGTGTTCTGCCCAAGCTTGGGTATATTTGTAGATTCCAAATAGAATTTGTTATCATTATTGATCTTGATCAAATTACTTGCAGTCTACAAATATTTAATAGTTTGCTCAGTTTTAGAATCAAATTTATTCAAATAGTTGTCTACATCAATATTGGTCTATAGACTCTTATCTATACTTAGTATCAAATCCATGAATTGATAGTCCATACTAGCAATGTCTACCATGGAATGAACAGTCTCTTTTTATTTGTTCTCAAAATCAAGACTAATAGAGTTTGACAAACTTCTAGGTTCTTGCAAACCTTGAGTAACTTGATTTTTTTTCAAATTCCTTAACAATGCTTTTAACCATTGGGGTTGTTTCAATATTAAGATATGTTTTGAGGATCTTATTACTATAGTCATTGTTCAAACTTGGTTCATTTGAGAGTAGAGAATCAAATTTACCAATATCAGTATTTTCATAGTTGTCTTTGTTTATTAATACTTCTACTATTATTCAAGACAATATTTTTCCAAATTTTGCTCATAAAAATCTATTGAGCATTCAGCTTGTTGGAGTTCAAGGAAGGTTCTAGATTACCATTTTTTTCACACCCTATTTGGGTTTGGCATTAGATCTTTCAGTACAAGCACCAAAAGAAAGAGAGGATTTGTAGTGCTAGAGGCATTAAGATCCAGAGAAACAATGGAGGAGCAGTTTGAGTTGGAGCCCCAAGGAAAAGAGTCATAGAGAAAAGGGTTAGCAAGTGCCAGGTTGCTATTGAAGATGACCTCCACCTGACTAGTTCCATCCATATTGATGAGGGGGGCATTAATTCAAGTTTAAAGAGAACATTATAGATTACTTTAACCAGGTGATCAACACTCACCAAGGTCAAGGAATTGCCATGAGGCCTAGAGGGAGTGTCCAAATTTTTTGGTTGCAAGATTGCTACATAAGCCTCAACAATATGAGAGTTAGACATATTAGCCCTACTTTCGGGGGGTGGGGGTGGAGAATAGGGTTAGACCTTAAATTATGCATGAATGACTCTTTACTATTGAAATTTATCAATTGAGGATTACTATTAAACTTTTATTTAGCACATGTAGTACCAAGTTTATTAAGAATAATTGGGTAGTTCTTCCTAATATGCCCTTCTCTCCTACAAAGAAAGCAAAAATTTAGCCCCCCTAAAACTTGAATATCACAGGAGAAGGTGGAATCATCAAGGAAAATATCAATAACTTTTGAATTTTCAACCTCGAGAAAAAGATATACAAGTGCCCTAATGTCCATGTGTAGGAGAATCACTCTCTATTCATTGATTCTTAACACCTTTCCCAATGAGGAAAGGAATGGGGTAAAAAATCCCATAACAGAGTGGGCACATTTTTCACCATTAACCATCGAGGGCATGATAAAGCCAAGAATTCCTTGCTTCTGGAACTTGGAGACCATTTTAGGGCACAAAAACACACAATTTTTAATATTTTAGGAGTGTTTATCAACAATGGTATCCTACATTTTGTGGTCTTTTAAAAATATTAGAAAGAGACCTTTAGTATCATTCTATAGAATGAAACAAATGCCAAGTTTCTTAACCCAAATTTTTTTAATCCATTCATCTATAAATCTTTGAATGGGTAACTTGTTACAGTCAACCGTTGCTAAAAAAATTGTGATGCTTTTTAACGTTGATTTCTCGTTGTTCAAGGCTACAAGCATCTCAAGATTTGGGGAAATAGTTTATTTCTTAGGGTCTTCCCCATCTTCGCTACCAAATTTGGATACAAAGTAAGTAGAGGTCAACACTTTCACCACTTTTTTGCAACTATGTCATAAAAAGATTTAGTTTCTCCCTTATTCACAGGTGCCATTTTCAGGCCATATGATGGGTCGCCATCCATCAATGCTTAGAAAAATAATTAAATACCATATCATAAATGCAGATGCAGACACTTAAATTGTCCTGATCAATATCACGCATTTGAACTCGATTATTAACACCATTTTCATCTCAATTCAACCCCTTTTGATTATTTAACTAAACAATCTTGATTGTTTAATTAATTTCATCATTTTCTTCTATGAATCAAATAATCAACATTATAGGTTAATTCACCCCTTTCATACTAATTTTCATCCTATTTGATTAAATAATGTGAATTATTTAATTAAATTCCCTAAGTCCTCTCATTTGATTAAATAATATGAATTATTTAATTAAATGTCATTAATTCCCTCTTTTTAATTAAACGAGTTAATTATTTAATTAAATATTTTAAATTGCCTCATCTTGCACAATTAAATAATATTCTAATTATTTAATTGACTAATATCTTTAATTCCTCCAATTTCTCCCACTTGTAAAGGAATATTTCCATGAAATATTCCTCTAATTCAAATTCAAACCATTTCCCTCCACATGAAATATCTGCACATTCCTCCTAAAAATTAAGATTGTTTATTGAACTTAATTTCAACCTTGATTAATTTCATCAATCCATGTGATCTTTCAATCTTCCTCCACATATTTGGATCCTTGATCACGTCAATTTTCCACCATTTCTATCCTTTGATTACCTAAATTGATCTCAGCTATTGATTCACTTAAGATTCTAAATAGTCTCCATTTCATGAGCAATTCATCCACAAGCATTGAGAGTAATTAAGGCAATATGCCTACTTTTGTGAGAAACTCGAGATCATTTTAAAATACTTGCATCAATTTTAGCATTTCTCCATTAATACATCACTAAAGCTTACTCACTAATAGATTAGAAAGGGATAATCATTCCACATCAATTCACCAACTCTCTAATGATCAGTTTGCAAGTGTACTAGGTTTATTTATCAAATTGTTTTTACCATTTTAATGGCTGTATGTCCCCTCCAAATAAGTATTAATTATGTCTTAGTTTGATTCTCGCGAGATGGATAGATGCCAGTTGCCATGATATCAGCAGACATCGAAATATACGATTGACATCGTGTATTCGATCCTAATTTCACTAACATTATCGCTTTTCCTAAATCATCTCAACCATTTAATCAAATTCTATCCGATTAAATTCACTGTCAACTTCCTTGATTAAATAAATCACTTTATCTAATCAAGTCATTTTCTTGTTAATTAAAACAATCCAATCGATCTAATATTCCTATTTAATTGCCACCAATGATTTGACAATTTCAAAAGTTTATCCATTAAATTAAATAAATTAAAACCTATTTGATTTAATTCCAATACCATCCTTTTAATTAAATAAATCAAAATTCTATTTAATTAGCTCTTTATCATATTCCTCTCTTTATTTGATTTAAATAAACCAGCAAATTTAAGTCAAATAAGTCACATCATCTACTCTCCTGTTAAATTAATTAACCCTTGATTAATTTAACTTCATCTCATGTCACATCCTCTAGATAATGTAAGTTGCATATGAAAATAGATTTAATTCATTTATTAAATCTCTATTTTCCTCAAAAGACATCTTTTGGAATATTCCCTCAATTTGAATTCAAAAATTCCAAGTCAACATGTACATCCAACAAGGCATTTAAAACCTCTTACATGTCCTTTGCCTTGAGCCAAGTGGTATTTATTGCATTTTCCCTTCCCTCTTGCATGTCATTTCAACAAATTTGGAATTTCAAATATCGGGTATTTATTACAAACCAAATCAACATCCATCATCCACCGTGTTCTGACAAGTGGCATCATATCATTGGATGAATAAACCCCACATTGCTCAAATTTAAGTATTCATCCATCTTGTCCTATAAATGAAGAGCTCCTCTCATTTTATCATCCACACAAACATTGCAAAGTTACCATGCTAAAATACTATTTCTCATCCATCATTTGAATTCTTAGTTGTATGGTAGATTTGGCTTGGAGTTCTCATCTTTCATCAAAAAAAGACTAATATCTTCAACACATCAAGATTTCATCATAGAATTGGGAAATGGCCACCTTCACATCAAATTGGCACCACCCCCATGGGATCAAGTGTTTGCTTCTAATTAGGATTGAACCCAGTTTTATCTTTTGTATTGTACTCCTTCATCACTTTTCCTATTTGAGTTTGTAAATGGATTATGTAATCCTTGTTTTGAACAGGTTCTTTATCTAACCTATTTATTCATGTTATTTCGAAGCGCCAGGTGCGTCCACACGACACTATGTTGTTTATTTTCATATATGACTTCGACATTATGTAGATTTTATATTGTGGATGATACATTTGACATCTGGATCATCTGGTTGTGTTTGTGTGATGATATTGAGATAGACACGTTTGAGATATGGATTATGTTGCTTATGATTTTTTATGTGGTTATCATGTAGAAATGGTTGTTTATGTTATATAGTGCTCGTCAGTTTTGGTGAAGAAGACAATGTAGCACTACTCACTCGTGAGTGCTCTACTACACTACGACTCTTCTTCACAGTGTGTTTTCTTATATATGATGATGTGTTTAACAAGTGATGTTTTATGCAGTTACAGGTACCGGGTAGCGGCTCCACTTGCTTGTTGAGTCTAAGCGTACCCTAATCCAATGAAATTATGTTGCTTCGAAGATAGTATTAGGTCCTCACTTAGCCATTGTTCTTCATTGAACGAGTATCCATTTGTCGCTTGTTGTTGTTTGTTGTTTTGTTTTGTTGTGTCGATTTTGTTTGTGTTATTTTATTTGGAAATTAATTATTGTTTAATTTAGTTAAATGGCTTATTTGTTATATATTTGATTAAATGTAAATTTGTTTAAATATTAGATTAAATGTTTATGAGTAAGGTTTGATTTATTAAAATAAATTAAACAAGTTATTTATTTAAACGTGAATGTTAATTTTTTAAAAAGGTAATTATTTAAATGTAATTGTGGAATTAATTGTGTGAACTGGATTCTTGTGAAAAGTTGATATTTTAAAAGAGTTTGTTTTCAATAAGTGATAAATATCTGAAAATTTGTGTATGAGTTGAAGGATAATATCTTAGATATTTAATGATTATAACTGATTGAGCAATTTTTGAATGCATGACTACAATCAGTTAAGTTTTGTAACTTGAGGTAATTAATTTCATTAAAAAACTTTTAGGGGTTGCAATTTCTTACACGACAATTTTCTGGAAGAATTTTCTCGGCAGTAGTTTTTAGGAAATTTTTGCACGACAGTTGTTGTAGAAAAATTTTCATCTCAGATTTTGTTTGCAAGTGTATTATTGGGTTTTGGCTGTGGATTGGATATGAAGGTTGCAATATTCAAGTTGGTTAAAAAATCTAGGTTTTCTTCTTTTATTTGTATATACTCGAATAGAATCTTCTGAATGTCATTTATGGTACTTGATTTTTTCTATATATGTAGAATTTATTTGTTGTATATCCTACACAAACATCAAAAAGTAAATTGTGGATAGTTAGTGTAGAAACAACTAAATTAATTGATTTTCCTTGAAAGATTGTTTATAATCATCCATGTTCTATAACCGGATCTTTGAGCTAGCATTCATGTTACATCTCTTTGTTTTTATTAGTTTCAAATCGGTTCGATGCTTCAAGTCACCATAGTTTTGAGACATTTATGCCTCATGGTTGACACATCCTATATTCCTAATATTGACAAAGAATTTGCTTAAAATTATTGGCATGCAGTTTACCTTATCCTTGTGTCGTTGTTTCACTGAATCATAAACTATTTGTAAACTTTAATGATCCCCTACACAAGATGAGGGCGCTGACCGATGGGCTAATGGAATCATTTATTTCTTTAGACAAGATTCACACACAACCTATTTTCTTTAAGATATCTAATGTTTTATCATCTATCATTGTCCCTGATTTATTAGATTCCCTGTAGCTTTTTATAGTGGCAATATTGAAAACCTTGCAAATTCATTATTGGTGTAGTCGGCGTTAATCTTTACAGTCACCCCTATTTACCAAGTGTAGACTCACCCAATAGTCGCCTGTAACTTCCAAAAATGGTAATGAAAATTAATAGATTAAGTTTTTACATACTTTATACTCTTCTTATTTCCATTGAGCACCTCTATACATTTGTGTTATCACTAGCGACTTATTCTATATGATTTTCCATTCAACTGTTACCATTTTGATCTCTGAATCGACTTCTATACTCCCTGATTTTATTAGCAACTTCTTACAGCGACAGTGTTTGAATATACCCATATCCTCACCTATGTTGGCACGACCTTTCACCTATGTTCACACGGCTTGTTACCATGCCGTTACATCGTTTCTATATACTTTTCCTTGTAGATCTACGCACAACCGGCCTTCTTGTAATTTCCTCAATCTATAATGCAAGCTCTGCGCACTACCTATAACCCACAAAATTCCTCACTAGAATTTACAAGATCTGTTAAGTGTTGCCGACACAATTTCTTTTGACATCCTTTCAATAATAGGAAGTTTAAAGATTTAAGTAGACCTCCTTTATTCTATAGCAGCTGCGGTATTTGAAATTAAAATATTATTGTGGTTTATATAAGCTCGCTGATGATCCCATTAGCAACCTGACCTAGCTGCAGCACTTGAATATGGTAGGGTGTCTAGATTTAAATGATCTCCCAAATTCCATTCACAACCTCTCATAGGTGCAGCGCTTGAACTTAGAAGGTTGTAGAGATTTAGATTTCCTTTTGATTCCTTTGGCAACTTTTTACGTCTGCAACACTTGAAGATAGAACGTTGTAGAGGATTAAATAGTCCACTTAAATTCATTGACAACCTGTCATAGTTCTAGCACTTGAACATAATAGAAATTTTTAAAGATTTAAATAGTCTCCCTGATTCTATTTGCAACCTTTCACAATTGAAACACTTGTATATAGAAGGTTGCAGAGATTTAAGCATCGTTCTGTTTCCTTTGACAATCTGTCACATTTGCAACATTTAAATTTCTTTTTACTAGCACTGTTCTCCTGGGTTATTTTTCAGATGTTCTGTTTTTAGATCTGCCTTGGAGATGCCAGATCCTACCTTGTCTCAGGTTTATTTTATTCATCTGAATCTTTTGCATGTTACTATACCATAAAGCGCGTATTTCCTTAAGCAAGGCGTGTTAACTACTTAATCTTGTTTGAGTTATTTCCACTTGACCAGATTGTTGTTGCATGGTGCTTGTTCTCCCTCTCTTAACTTGTCTTTAGTGTAGTTACTATCTTCTAAATTTTTTTAGCATGCTAAATGGATGTTAAATCCTCCATGGCATGAGTCTTCCCAATACATGCGCAACTATAATCAATTAGCTTTATTTTATTTATTGAAAAGAAATTTGGATAAGCTTTGAATTTTATAACTTAATGTTATAATATGTATTAGATTCGAATGGCTTATATGTAGATGATTAGTAAATGTAATAAATCTATAATCTTCTTAATGAAGAATAAATATAGATTTATTAAAATTAGTATGATAATAAGTTTTGATTATATTTTTAGTGTATGTAATTTTAAAAGATATTGTGAAATTCCTTATGTTATTTTTATTGAAGAATAATCATAGATGGATTTTGTTTATAATATTGAACATTTAATTATGTCAAAGAGTTATATTTTGTTAATTTAGCTCATAAATATTTATGGTTATATTTGATGGATCTTATATATATATATATATATATATTAGTTTGTAATATAATAGTAGCCATGTTATCATTTTAAAAGGAATGGATAGTCCATAGAATTTTGTTTTCAAGTGTATGGCTAATAATTTGTGTTTAAAGAGATTATGGTATGAGCTATTCTTTTACTATGGTTTTGATCTCGAGGAAGCTTAAGAGGTTAAATATCTTGTTTGTGTTTTGGGATTCTTTGTTGTTATAATTATTTGATTTGTTTATTTTAAGTGAGACATGGAATTCATTTGATATTGTTATTTATGAAATTTGTCCATGCTCATTGCATATCATACCTATGTGGTATTTTGGAATTAAGCCAAGCATGGAGTATATGTTACCTTCAAGGTATTATGATATTATATGGTCTATGCCATGTGAATGATGTGATCATTCAAGATTTTACTTTTCATGTTTAATAGATTTTCTTTGTATTTGATGTTAAGTTATGTGTACCTTTTCTTCCAGAGGCTCGAGTGTTGATTTTAAAGAAAATAACTTTTAATAATTGTTTATTGATGTTCTTATATCATAATCTATTTTGGGACTTTGCCATGCAAGAGTTATTTGTCACCTTTGAGGTGTTTGAATTGTTCCATGATTGGACCGTGAATGAGATATGTTTTATTATGGCGTTGTTTTGTACACATGTTGGCAGTCCTTGGTATTTTGATGTTGTGTCATGTTTATAGGAAGAGTGGCTTGCAATAGGGGCCGGAACCCTAAGTGGTTGCTAGGGTAACCTATCATGGGTTTTTTTGTAATTCAGTGAAAACTTTAATAAATAAACCTGGGGTTCATTAAATAATAAAGATTAACGGAATGCCTCACCCAGTGCCTTAATGCCTGTATAGATTAAGGGTAGGTTGAGAAGGCCTAGAATGGCTTAGTCATCTACCTTGTCTTCCTGAAAGGTAATTCTATTCCACATCAGTATGTCTAGGGGTCGGGAATCGGTAAAGACTACCAGGGTAACTCTGGATGAGGGTCGGTAGTCTAGGAAGATTCACTAGGGTAACCTAGAACAACTATTTGATGACACTTTGTCCTGAAACATGTTTGTGGTATCTTATGTAGAGTCACCTTTGTTACTGTTGTTTCCTCTGGGAGTTTACTTGTGATTTTGTAATTTAGATTTTGTCATGTTTTATGTGTTGCCAGCCATGTGATGCAATGTCTATTCTTGGTTTTTTGTTTGCTTGTTTTGTGGACCTGTCATTATCTCCTAGCACGGAGGGAGTGGACCTTCGGGTTTCACGTGGTAGGGAGGAAACCGTGCTATTTTTCCTTCATTGGGTCCTCTTGCAAATGTTGCTATTCTTGGATAACTTTATTCGTGAAGTAGATTCTTGATCCTTCAGTGTTCGTGATGTTGGACACTAAGCGTACTCATGAATGAAGCTGAGAACATGATTTATATCCTTCATCTTCATTGTACATTCTCTTGTTGACTATAAGAGAACTTATGTAATGACATTATGATGATTGGAGATTTATTATAATCTCAGTTGATGTATTTTGGTTATGTAACTTAACTTTATTAAGCTTATGAAATTGGATCATTCATGAACGTAATATGTTATTATGTTTTATGAATTTGATATTATGACAAGACGTTCTTATTTGTATGGTTTAAGTAACATCATCTTGGAATCTTTAAGACAATTGTGTAATCGAATGACTTTAAAAAAAATAAAAATTATTCAGTTAATTTGTACTTTATGCTTTGTTTTATTGGATTCCTTGGTGGGACGTTACAATGGCTTCCTAGTTAGTATTTTCAAATATTTCATTGGGAATATGAGTTAAGTAGGCTAGCTGCTTGATTTAATTGTGTATTTCAATCATGTTTATGTTTCTCATAATTCATGCTCACAGTAGAGATTAAAGCTCGCAAAAGAAGAAGTCTATGAGAGAGAAAGCAAAATTAAATAACAAACCATATACAAAAGGGAATAAAAAAACCACTACAAACATGAGGAATAAACCAAACTGCAAAGGATCGCCTACAATTAGGAACCCAAAACCTCAATGGAAGAGGGTCTATGCCTCCTCCACTCACCTCCTAGTTGCAAAAACACTAGCTCTCTACCTCTCTCCTTTCACCGTTCTTACTATAATGTTTAAAAGAAATACTTTTAAAAGGTTTTGGGTGCATAATTTATTTCCAATTAAACTATGTTTGGAAAAATATACTCAAACCCTAAAAGCACCTATTTATTATGATTCTCAACTTACAAATTAAAGCTAAAAGTAAAATCATTATGTGAAAAAAGAGTAAATATATGATCCAAAAAAGTTGTCAAAGAAAATTTGAACAAGAGCAAAAAGCCTTGGATGAACCAAAAAAAAAATGAACAAACAAGTGGAATATCAAGTTGAATACATGCCCTAATAATAATAATAAAAATATTCTTGTTATAGATACATTTCATCAAGGGGTATGTGGAAATAGATGATAGTGTGAAAGAATAAATATTGTCTCAATGAATATAATCCTATATATGATCATCACCAAAAGACCTTTACAAGGGATAATATCATTTGGAGAGTAATGAAGCTCACAATTCAATTAAGGACTAGTTCACATCATCTTTAATATAGAACACACAGATGGAAGGGACCAAAAGGAGAATGTGAAGAGAGGATATATCTATTTACATAGCCGAAATATTTAAGTAGAAAAATATTTTCTTTTGGAGTGCAAAAATTACAATAACATTTCAGCTAGATATGTGGATACTTTAACAACAATTCTTTTATTAATTTTGTTTGAAAAAATATTAAGAAAACATAAGCATTTATCATCAAATTACATAATAAAAAATTAACATTTAAAAAAATACTTAAATTAACTATCCTCTAAACTCACAAGGTTTAAAACCTTCTATTATTTTCTATTTTGTCTATAATTCAAATGACTAGTAAAGTTAAATGATTCTAAACAAGTTCAATAGAGAGCAACTCTGATTCCCATTTAAAAAAAAAAACACATATCCACTTTTTTAACCCAATAGAAAAAATTATATCCAATATAAGAACAAAATAGGGGAGAGGGGCCCAAAGTAGGGTGGGAGCCTATACTAGGGACAAAAGTAGTCCCATGTGGGCCCCACACTAGACCGCCTTATTATGCAATTGTAAAACAATTTTCACCCACAAAGTCAACAAGGGTACATGTATCACTATACCGTCAAAATTGTATTATAATCGGTGAATATTTGTCCCATACACAAATAAATATTCATAGTCGTACATGTCAAATAATATTTAAAGAACATTTGACATCACAAACATACAAGCCATATTGCTTGTTACTGGCCTGTAGCTTTAAAACATGCACCTAAAATATAAAATCAGTATAACCAAAGCTCCCATATAATGTCACCACTTGCATTACATCACAATTTTTTTTTTATAGTTGGGATGCCACAAGAACAACTAGGAGCTGATATTGTCCCATTAGCAAACCCAATCCAACTGAACCCCCATCCCACTTGCCCACCAACACAACACTCAGACGAAAATCAGTCATTCATATGTGTCCCATCTGTCAAATCGATGCTCTCTACTATTGGTTCCTCCTTTTTTGCCACTTGCAACCACCAAAACAATGGTGTTAAAGCCACCAAAATCTCCTGTCAAGCAAACAAGGATTGCACGTCATTAATACATACAAACTCTGCAATTGAAGGCATCAAATCAAGAATTCAAATTTGAAAAAAAAGGACAAGAATTAAAGACTCTATACCAAACCAACATTGAACATCTAAGGAGATTTTCAAATTCAAAAATGTGTTACTTAATCTCTTGCAATTTCCATTTAGCACGTCCCACTTTCATTTTCAGTTGTACATTTTTTTCTAAAAATATGAAGAAAGTCCAAAGGCAACAACAACATCACCCTAAGAAGCTACATGTATTCTACTGCTACAAATTCTTTATGCCTACAGATGCCAATATGTCGTATGCTATGAATATGTTTTCCATAAATTTGTAAATATCTGGGGATTCATACTGATGCTATTTACATTGGGTTTTTCATTTATGTTCTTTATGTCTAGGAATGCAAATATGTTGTATGCAATGTCAATTTTTGTCAGAATGACTTGTAACTCAATATTTGGGGTTTGAACTTACACTTTATATGAATGTCAGGTCATTTCAGTTCAATTCTAAGGTTTCACTAGTTTTTGTTTCCTCTATACTCATCCATGCATGACGTTTACCCTGCATTGTGCTTTTCAATATATTGTGTTATTCAATATCTTGTGTTATTCATTGCACGACATTTACTCTGCATTGTGCTTTTCATATTTGCTTCCTTATAGGAAATATGAAATGGGTTTGATTGGTTTAAATGGTTTTTCATTACTATTAGACTTGTTTGACGAAATATGGAAAGGGTTTGACTGGTTTTCAGCCATGCACTTGTATTTTTGTGTTCGTCATTGCACAAAATTTAACTCTGCATTTGCTTTTTACATTTGTTTGTTATTCCAAAATACGAAAAATGGTTACAATATATCACATTTTATATTGTTTGTTATAATTGATTGTTACTATGAAATATTCATAAGGTTTTAATGTTATCATTTCAAGGGTTTCTGCCATGCACTTGCGTTCGTGTCTTGCTCATTGCACATAATTTAACTCTGCAATTTGCTTACAATATTCTCATGTTATTCAGAAATATGAAAATGGTATGACTGGTTTTCATTTCAAAGATATTCTGGCATGCAATCGTATTATTTTGTTCTTCCATGCACAATAGTTTTGTCTGCGAAATGCTTTTTTTATTTGATTGTTACTACCAAACATGGAAAGGGTTTCATTGGTTCACAATTACAGGGTTTTCTGCCATGCAATTGTATTCCTCTGTTTGACAATGCACAAACTTTTACTCTGCAATTTTCCTTTAATATTTGTTTGTTATTCCCAAATATGAAAATGGATTCACTTATTTTCATTTCAAAGATATTTTGCTTGCAATCATATTATTCTATTCTTATATATGTATTTGTCTATATATATATATATATCCATACATATATATACATATTATGCATGGAAGAACAAAATAATACATAGACATATTTCCATACGTATATATTTCCATACATATATATGGTATGACTGGTTTTCATTTTGAAGATATTTTGGCATGCAATCGTATTATTTTGTTCTTCCATGCACAGTAGTGTTGTCTGCGATTTTCTTTATTTTTTATTGTTACTACCAAACATGGAAAGGGTTTCACTGGTTCACAATTATAGGGTTTTATGCCATGCACTTGTATTCCTCTGTTTGACAATGCATAAACTTTAACTTTGCAATTTTCCTTTAATATTTGTTTATTATTCCCAAATATGAAAATGGATTCACTTGTTTTCATTTCAAAGATATTCTTCCACGCAATTATATTATTTTGTTCTTATATATGTATTTGTCTATACATACATATATATGCATATATATATGTAATTGTTTATGTGATTGTTACTATGAAATATGTTTTATATATTTATGTTCGGCTCTCCATAATTCATTGTTCGACTTTGCACTCAAGAAAGCTCCCTTTCTCTTTTAGTTGAGGTTTTCTAACTCACTACGTCTGTACCATTGTCTTTCATTTTGACAATGTTTAATCAATGTTTATTCATGTCTCACTAACCATATCTGCTCTAAGTCATTTCAATTCAAATAGTAAATCAAACAAACTGTCAACATGCATATATTCAATAAAAACAAAATGTTCATGCACATTAAAGACAATTGCATTACAAAGTTTCAACGATTGCATTACAAAATGTTCATAAAAACCAAGCATTGAATTACAAACTATCAAGATGCATATTAAAGAAAATCAAACTGTTCATGCATCACTATGACTTCAATAGTGTTCAATTCTTATTTTTTTAACTCCCCCAAACACCTTTTTTAATATCTACAGGTGCAATCTAAAGGTAATATGAGGTCCAAACCAAAAAACAAGACTGCAAAGACAAAGTCGCGTACACGGAAAGAGACTGTAATAGTCCCCCATGAGCATCAACTGATTGTAGAAGCAAACACCAATCCTGAACCTGTTGAGGATGTCCAGGAGATTGTTGCACCTATAATCAAGCGGGAAAGAGCATCAAAGGAAAGGGAATGGTCATCACAGTACATGGACAGGGCACTGGAGGATGTTGAAACAAATAGGATGTCGACGAGAGTTGCCGCGAAGAAATGGAAAATCTCAGCTACAACACTTAGCAATTGGTTAGGCGGCCTGGCAACTACTTCAAAGAAGGGTCCACCAATAGTCCTGATAGAAGAGGAGGGTTTGATTGTAAAGTGGTGCACAAATATGGCAGATGTTGGCCATGGGATTGAGATTTATCAATCTCAAGCAAGAGGTTGCTCAAATATGCCAAACTAGACCCAACCCTTTCATGGAGGGGCTTCCTAGAAAGTCATGGTGGACGGGATTCAAGAGGTGCCATCTAGAATTGACCTTGCGCATAGCTAAAGGTCTTGACAAAGATAGGGTGGTAAACAAAGACCTAAAATAGTAGTTGAATTTTTTAGAACACTGAGAGTAACATATGAAAGTACCCCATACGGTATTGACATAATATGGAATTGTGATGAAATGGGCATTCAAGCTGGTAGAAATGGAACAATGAGGGTCTTGGCATGATGAGGCACCAAGAATGTCTCGTACATCATTCCAAAAAGTAGAGAATGGATAACAATTCTCTGTTGTGTTAATGCATCTGGCCAAAGCATACCTAGTTTCTATATGTTCAAGGGCAATATAGAGAGACAATTACATTATGAACTGTGAACCACGCGCAACAATGGCAACCCAAGCACACACTTGGATGATGAAGGAGCTTTTCTTTGACTGGAGGAACATTTTCGTGTGTTGATTCCAGGGGGTGTGTCACAATTACATTATGAACTGTGAACCACGTGCAACTATGGCAACCCAAGTACACGCTTGGATGACGAAGGAGCTTTTCTTTGACTGGATGGAATATTTTCGTGTGTCGATTCTAGGGGGTGTGTCACCAAGTAATAAGCACCTTCTAATTTTTTATGGGCATGGAAGTCATGTTGCACTATCAACTATCTAGGAGGAAAGGAGGTTAGGCATTGACCTCCTTACCCTGTCTACTCATACTTCTCATGCACTATACTCTTTGGATGTTAGCGTGTTTACACCATTCAAGGCATATTTCAAACTAGAATGAGTTGAATTTCTCACTAGATTCCCCAATATTAATATCAGAAGGACTGAATTGGCAGAGTTAGGCAACAAGGCACTGAGAAGAGCTATGAATCCATCAAACATAAAAGCTTTCTTTGAAAGGACTGGGATATGGCCCCTCAATTCTGATGCACTCATGGGTGACATGCATCCCAATGAGATGTATGAGATTGATGACACCGAAGATGCTTCTACAGTGCAGAACATCCTCAGTCTTTCAAGACTTGATGTTTCAACAGATGAATTGTCACAAACATTGTAGACTCTAGTGGATACTCAAGTGCAGGAAGGTGCAGAGCAACAACTTGAGGACATGGGCAACCAGCCCGAACAAGAAGACATGGAGAATTTCACATTCCCATCTCCAACAATCACACCTCTAGAAAAAATAGTGGACTATTATGTAGATGGCGGCCACGAAAGTTAAGGTACAACGGACCAGGAGGAGTTTACTGACTCACATGTCAATGAAACAATTCAAACCCAAAACTAGTTCTTGGATCAGTAACTTCCTTAAGCTGCCAGTTCACAGAGTCAATTGAAGAATGAGAAAGTCTGTTGGTGGTGCTCTTCAGGTGAGCCGACAATCTCTGTTATTGACTGTTGATAGTTACACGACTCTCATAATGGAGTAAGAACGAAGAAAATAAGCACTGCAGGAATTAAAAATCAAAAAGAGGCAACAAATTGTGGACAAAAAGGCATCACGGATTTTGGCCTTAGAGTAGAAGAAACAAAGAAAAATTGAAAAGGAAATTGAGCGCAAGGAAAGAGAGTAGCTAAAACAGTTGCAAATAAAGCAAAGAGAGAAGAAGGAGCAAGAGAGGGTACAAAAAGAACAAGAGAAGAAGGAAATGGAGATCGAGGTTGCCCATAGAGCATTGATGCGAGATAGATGCTTAAGTAGTCCTGCAGCCCCCTTATCTGATAATCATGGTTACTTTCAAGATATAACCAATAATAACATCCCTCTCTTTACTGTAGACAATGTGTGTTTGAGTCCCAACCCATCTCAAGTTAGCTGCACTCAATTTCCAGTTGTCCTAACTTCTTCACCACTAACCCCTTCAAATGTAAGTTGCACACAATTGAAAAATACAAATGCAAATCAATTTATGGCAAGTCTAAATGCAACAACAGGAGACGATAACACATCTCGAGATTCATTCCTTGGAACATTCGACTGAGGTTGGGAGGGACCAACTAAAACAGTGCCTTATATTTTGGTTTTTTTTTGTTGTAGTTGGAGATGCCATTTTCATTGTGTTGCATCTACAGCGTTAATATATTTGAACTAAATCTATTTATTAACGTGATACGAGTACCCTAGTTGACTTTGTGGGTGAAAACTATTTTACAATTGCATATTAAGGCGCTCTAGTGTGGGGCTCATTGACGACTATGTCAATACCTTTTTATGGTTGTCTTATAATCTACATACTAGAAAATATATTCTATGCAAATAATCAGTTTCAATTTTGTTTACAACAATTACTATGTTTATAATATCTATTCTACATTTGTGTAAATATATTCAATGCTGATAATCTTATACAAAATTTCATACAATACAGTCTATGATGATAATGTAACATTTGAAACTATGTGACAATACATTTCATATAGTTGTTCAAAAGGTCTACTAGACATGTCTAAATTCCACAACACTTCATAAGGAAATACTTAATGTAATCTATCCTTTTGTATATCAGTAGCTCAATTGAAATTTAATTTTAGGCTATACCTCTACAAAAGTTAACATGTTTCTATGTCTTATCTCAAGTTGACTTGTTTCGGTACATTACAATTCACTCTTTTTTTGTGAACCAAAAAGCACATTACATTTAGGGGTAACAACTATAATGCCCAAAAAGTATATCATTCAATTTTGTATATACTAAATAGATTATGTTGGTTAACACTGACAACATAATTACACTTGATTATGAGGGTATTTCTATGGAGGGATGCCAAAGGGAGGTGGCAGGAGTGAATGGTAGAGATGAATGTGACCTATTTGACCTATTTGACTATAGCTCTCCACTATTATTATGTTCATCATTGCACAAAATTTAACTCTGCAATTTGGTTATAATATTTGTTTGTTATCCCAAAATATGAAAATGGTTTGATTGGTTTTCATTTTGAGGATATATGTAGTGCATATATCTACATACATATGTACATATATATGTATGTGCATAAGTATGTACATATATATCTATGTGCATACAGATGCACATGTATGCATATGTCAATATGTATGTACATATATACCGATGTGTATGTACATGTATATATGTATCTACATATATATCAATGTGTATCTACATGTATATATATATATACATATATATCAATGCGTGTATATATACATATATATCAATGTGTATCTATGTATATATATGTATCTACATGTATATAAATGTATCTATATATATAGATATATATCTATTGTAGATAGGGAAATAATCAATTAGATTTAATGTTGAAACAATAAATTAACTAATTCCTATCAAGCACAATAGAGTACGAAACAAACACAAAAATCACAATAGGAAGCCCAAATGCAAACCGATCTCTGCGCTAACTCGATTTATCTCCATTGCTCTTCTCCACCTGCACAAGGATGCAAGATTTCAAAGGGTTGACAATAGAGGAGGAATGTTGGTTGCTCAATTCTACAGCATAACGATGTGATGAAGATGATAGATGGTGATTGAAGAATTATTTTGATAGAGTGAAGATGCTAGAAGAAGATCCCATCCAAATGGCTTGTGAAAGGTTTGATTTATAGATTTTTGATTTGAACAGAGATAAGATTTGACAAGATTCGATAAAGATTTGATTTTTGACAAAAGAGGAAATATGACGAGATGAGATAAGATTTCCAAAAAAGATAGAAAGATTTTGATTCTCTTTTAAAGGAAATAAATCCTGAAAAAGAGGAGAAGGATAATTGATGAATTATCTAATTAAATAAATTAATTAGATGCACATGAGTTCAGTTTTGGAAAGAAAGCGAGAAGATCTTTTTAGGATTTTATTAATTAAATAAAATTTGGATTCATTTAATTAACGTTGAATTTATGATTTCATTAATTAAATAATATAAATTATTTAAGTAATATTAGAAGAATTGATAGAGATTTAATTAACATTAGAGAAATGGATGGATTATGAATATGAATTTAATTAAATAAATAAAATTTATTTAATTAAATAGATGATGACATGGGTACCTAGGGCAAAGCATGCTACAAGATGCGTAAATGATGTAATACCGAGACAGGTGTTGTAAGAGGACAATTTTTTGATGTCTACATTTTGCCCCTCTTTGAGATGATGTTTGAGATGATGAGATTTGTGTCGAGTAACATCATTTCAAAGAAGTTAAGGTATGGATAGAGGAAAATGGATAATGATATAAAGATAGGATGATGATGGAATGATGATGCCCCCTCGAGAGGATAGGCGGGTTGAACAAACACAGGTAGGCTCTCGAAATGAAATGATAAGGATAGACAGGATGATGCAAGATAGAAAGTGGATGAAGGAGAGGAATGATACGTTATGCTGCAATGAAGATGATCAACCATGATGTTTGATATAGCACTTGACATTATGCACCAAGATATAAGGACCAAGGTGACGATGCATCGTGTGCCCCATCGTAATACAACCTTGTCTAGACGTATGAGGAGGTAGACTTAAAGCATTAAAGTCCTAATGCACAAAAGGTATGATAGGACCTTAGATGCAAAGGATAGTGCAAAAAGCTACTCCAACATACACAAGATATAAATATTAGCTAGAATGATATGGATTTGATACAAATGCAAGATAAAATGATAACACACACAAGCAAGCAAGCAAGCATGCACAAATGATACAAAAACAAACAAGGTATTTCCCCATCAAGCTGTAAACCGTTGATTGATTGGTTGATTGATTAGGTTTACAACAAGATAAGGATCAAGACCAAAGGAGGTGATTGAATAATTTGACAAGATTGATTGACCTGATTGGTATGGATTAAGGATTGACTTGCATTTGGATTATTGCTTGGATTGATTTGATTGAGTTGATTGGATGCAATGGTTTTGATGAAGATGATTGATTTGGTTGAATGGTTGAATGATTGGATTGATTTGAATTGAGATGATGAAATTGGAAGAATTAATTGGATGGATTGATTTTATTGCTTGGATTTTTGTTGGATATTTGATTTTTTTTGTATTTTTGGGGATATTTTATTTTTTTTGTTTTTTGAAATGTTTTGAATTTTTTGGATTTTTTGAAATGTTTTATTTTTTTGTATTTTGAAATTTTTGATTTTTTTGAATTTTGAAATGTTTGATTTTTGGACTTTTGAAATGTTTTGATTTTTTGGACTTTTGAAATGTTTTGATTTTTTTTGACTTTTGATGTTTTGATTTTTTTGGACTTTTGAGATGTTTTGATTTTTTTGGACTTTTGAAATGTTTTGATTTTTTTGGACTTTTGAGAATGTTTTGATTTTTTTTTTTGGACTTTTGAAATGTTTTGATGTTTTTGGACTTTTGATGTTTTGATGTTTTAATGTTTTGTTTTTGGATTTTTGAAATGTTTTGATTTGTCAAAGGATGAAAATTTGAGTAGCCTTTGTGCTAGAGACCAATGACAAGGGAAAAACCAAGTCTAGGTGTAAGGAGATAAATGGGATTGATGGATGAAAGGGTGGGTGGTGGGATAAGGGATAAAAGGTTCATGATATACGGATGGATGGAAATGATAAGTCATAGTGAATGAAATGGATGTATGCATCATAAGAGAGCAAGGATGTGATTTCCAAAGACTATGTTGCATAGGAATAACATGCCTCATTCTAGGTACAAGACTTAGGATTTTTTTCATGACAAATCTTATGACAATAGGATAATGATAGGCTTGTTTGGAAGGATGAGGTATATCAAGAGATACCCAAGACATGTTTCAACATTTTGCCCCTATATCTTCATCAAGATCAAAAGAAGAAGGGTGGATGAATGGACTCAATATGATAGGTATGTATGATGGCTAAAGATGGTAGGTAGGATGGAAATGATATGATATGAAAATGATAGGTTGGACAGACAAGACATTGTGCCCCTAAGTGTAAGTGACATAGAAGATCAACCTACACATGACGCCTATTTACTAGGTTTTCATCATGGTACTTATCCAAGGTGCCTGTTTGCCAGGTTTTCACCGTTGGATGAAGGGATTTCTCTTTACTTTTTTTTTTTTGGATAGAAGGGGAATATAGGAGGGACTCAAGTGTCTAGTTTCGTGAAAGGTGATAGTCCCACTAGATGGATGTCATTGCATGGACCATGTCAAATGTCATTATGCTCATAGATGTTGGTAAGAGATGACATGAAAGGGATGGATTAGGTAGATGGCGGATTATGAAAGGTTTATGGAGGGAAATAGTTGATTATGATGTGGATTATGTAGGGAAGATGATAGGGTTTATATGGGACTTGTGCAAAAGATGAATGGGGAGGCTTAGCCAAAAGCATGGACCATAGGAAGATGGTGGGGAGATATGTAGGATAATGAGTGAAGGATGAGGAGATGGAGGTATGTGGAATTGTTGTGAAATGGAAGGGAACCATGACCAATGGTTGCACACATTGTGATAAATGTTGAAGCTTTTGATATGGATGGGGTGTAGGAAGCAATGAAGATGTTTGCTTAGGAGATGGTGGATGTAGTGCTTTTGGTACCCACATAGACTTAGTGTTTTTATGAATTTTATTTTTCTTGTGGGTTTTAGGAATTTGAGACTCTTGAATAGAGTGGGAATGTGAGGTGGAAGTGGATGGTTGGGATTTTTGTGATGTGGATGCCTCATTTGACGTGCTTTCTTTTTGCTTAGGTACCCAAACCAATTTAGTTTTGGCCTTTACTTTTGGAGGTATGGGCTTATATAACTTTTTAGATGGATTTTACTTTGACTTTTTGCAATTGTATGCTAAGGCATTAGGACCTTTAGAAATTTTGACTTTATGTATAGAGGCATCAACATTTTTATTTTGGAATCCCTTGGGTTTGGTGGAATGGGTGGAAGCTTCATGTTTATACAATGTGTGCATTTGTTGGTCATGATTAGGAATGTTAGGGTATTTATGGATGGAGGGATAAGGGGATTGGATAATGGGGATATTAGGTGTTGGGAGAAGTGGAGGTAGATTAGATGGAGGGATATTAGGAGTTGGAAGCAATGGTGGCAGAGTGGATCGAGGGATATTAGGAGTTGGAAGCAATGGTGGTAGAGTGGATGGTGGAAGGTGTATGGTCACATGCTTTTGACACTTGTAGGATGATGGAGGTGGAATGGCAACATATGTTTTAGGTATATGATAGGATTCATGATGGAAAGTGGACTTAGGATGCATGGAGGAAGTACCAACATCTTTAGGTTGTTGTCCTTGGGGTGTAGGTCCAAGGCCATAAGAGCGTGGAGGGACTTTGACATGGATGGGCTCCAAAATACCTTGTTCGTGAAGGTCTAGACCTTTACCTTGGTGGTTCATGTTTTGGAGTGTGCAATGGATAATGGGACTAGGTGTAGGTGAAACACTAGACATGAGTTCCTTATTGGATGGAGAAGATAATGCTTGTTGTTGTTCTAAGGAGGAACATTCATGAATGAGGGTGGAGAGACCAATAGGATAGGATGGAGGACTTGCAATGGGGTCCATAGTGGGTGATAGAGGATCATTAGGATCTTGATGAGCATTGTGTTCACTTAGATCCAAGGTATTTGTTTGATCTTCTATGTGTGCTTGGGAGGCACTTGTCTCATCATGGGAAGTGGATGTTTGTGAATCATGGATGGGTGAGGTGGAAAGCTCTTGACCATGGAATGCATAAAGTTGGCTAAGAGGATCATCATGGTCTTCTTGATCATAAAAGGGGTCTTGATCAAAGATGGAAGATTGATCATGAATAGTATTAGGTATGTTATGAATGGAATCATTAGGAGGGTGTTGATCTTTATGTGGATAATAGGGTAATGTTTCCTCATGTTTAGGATTTTTCTCTTGACATACCTCATGACTTATTTGAATGGAGGTGGAAGAGGATTTCTCATGGAGAGACTTGTCATGTTCTTGATGGTCAACAATAAGAGCATGACAAAGGGTGACTTGGACTTACGAGGGGAGACTCTCGAATTGGCTCAAGGGGTTGTGGATGACATGATTGGCTTGAAGGACTTGGCATGATGTTTGATGACTCTTTTGTATGTTCAAGAATATGAGTTGGATGACACGGCGACAATTGATTCCTTTCTTGTAGCCCTTGGGTTACATCCCTTGGAGATGTAGGGGTGGAAGGTGTTGGCTTAGGGTTTTGATTTTGATTGGAGGATGGTATGATAAATTTATAGGGTGCATGTGCTAGATTGGTATTCCCCTTGTCAATGGTTGCATTAGAACATGATGAAGTTTGACCTTATTGCAAGGTAGAACTTAAATTCATATGTGTTTTTCGTGACGTGGCTTGATAGGTTAATGTGGCATTGACATACGAAGAAGTGGATGGATTAGATTGGTATGAGGTGGAAGCGGATGACACATTAGGTTGAGGTGGCATTGGTTGATAATGAATGGATAGGGGATGATGTTGTGGTTGTTGAATTTGACAAGTGGCAATGAAATGATTGGCTTGAGCTAGGAGGTGTTGGATTTGAGGTGATTTAATTTGTTAAAAATCTTGAAAGATGGTTTGAAGGCTTTGTATGGTTTGGTGGTCTAGGGGTTGGGGTATTTGGTGAAGTGTTTGAAGGAGGTTTTGAAGTTGGGATGGTAGGGCTTTGTGTTCGAATGTGGGCATGGTGTCACACATGTGTGTAAGCTCTTGCACATCGATTTGCTCCTCAAAGTGTGCAACATAGTTCATGTCATTATTAGAGGTGGTAGGAGGAGCCCCTCGAAGTATGATTTTAGGTTTAGGTTTTGTTTCATTATTTGAACTATGGAAAGGGACTCCTTGAATTATGATCTCGGGCTTAGGTTTTGTCTCATGATTTGGCCTAGACGGATAACCCCCTTGGATTATTATTTTGGGCTTATGATTTGGATTGGGCTTGTTTATGATTATGACCATTTTGACAAGTGGTGACTAGGACTTTGTTGGTGATGGTGACGATGTGTAATGATTAGATTGGATGACTTGGATTGATTAGGATGAAATGGATAGGATGTGACTAAGAAGAGTGATTAGGATAAAAGTGATTGGATATGAATGTGTTGGAAGAACGTTGAGAGTGACTTATCTTTATGTGTTTGGTGTTTAGCTTGATTTGGAAATGTTCAAATGAATGATCACACATGTACACACATAAATCACTCACGCAAGACACATAAGCAAGTTTGAATTTTGAAATATGAAGAATATAACGATGATTATTAAACAAGCACACATGGAAGACACATCAACAAGCCCTATGACTAGTCGAGTGGGGTATGGCCAATTAGGTCTCAAGCTAGTCTACACAAGGTTGACTAAGGATAATTTGAAAGCAAAATCCTGCCAATAAGCTGGGAGAAAGGGGTAACCCACCCTTCACCTTCACTTCCCAAAGGTATAAAGTTCTTTGGGGCTTAGCTCAGAGTGACAAGATTTCAACTTCCAAACAAGCGTGTCTTTCGATTCACACTTTGATTGAGGTCGTCCCCAGGGGTGATGAAATCCCCTAGTAGGCCTCCTAGAAAGGGTTTGACAAAAGCAAACCAAGTGAGGTGTTTGTGATCACACACACACTTGATTCACACTCACAGTTGTTAATTGACCCTTAGAGAGGAAATGTGTGCAAGAAAGCAATGAAGCACTCGTTCTTTTTAGAGCCCAAATCAAATGTGTAGGAAGACAGTGGTTAATTTTAGACCTAATTTTTGATATGTGATTGAAGACAAGATTCGTTTTAAACCAATTGCAATGATGTGATCAAACAAGATTTGATTTTATGTCCCAAATTGAAATGTGTGACAAACAAGATTAATGAGATGAAGGATGAGACGAGTGCACTTGGTTATTTTCGCTTTCCAAGTTGACGTTGTGACTGATCCCAATGCTTTTCCAGCTCCCTATGATTCACCAACAAGTCACCAAGACAAAAGGAACAAATTAAAAATCTGCTAGAACAAAAGTCATATGCGCTGAAGAATATATGCGAATTTGATAACTTTAACTCAGTCAAAATTGATAAAAACCTGCACCATTGGATAGCCTATGAAATTCTACCCCATATAAAAAAAAGCACTGAAAAAGACCAAAAAATGACCAAGATATGGCCATTTTAAGATTTACTAAAAAAATATGCTGAAACAGAGGTATATGCGCTAAAACAGACCCCATATGCACTAAAACAGAGGCTATATGTGCTAAAAAAAATGTCTCAGATGCACTTACATTTTTTTATTTTTTTATTTTTTTTACGAATTTTTTAATGGAATGGTAAATGCGCCATTCTGTTCCTTATAAGCGTCAAAATAGTCCCTGGATGCGCTGGAAGACCTGCAAAAGCACTGTTAAAAGCCCTAGATGCGCTACAGAAACCCTCAGATGCACTAAAACAGAAAATTTTGCAAAAAAATCGAATTCCAGAACACAAAATCCTGTCATAAAACCTGCAAATAAATGTTAAAAACAGGGCAAGGCCCCACGGTGGGCGCCAAAATGTAGATAGGGAAATAATCAATCAGATTTCATATTCAAACAATAAATTAACTAATTCCTATCAAGCACAATAGAGTACAAAACAAACACGAAAATCACAATAGGAAGCCCAAATGCAAACCGATCTCCGCGCTAACTCGATTTATCTCCATTGCTCTTCTCCACCTGCACAAGGATGCAAGATTTCGAAGGGTTGACAATAGAGGAGGAATGTTGGTTGCTCAATTCTGCAGCATTACGATGTGATGAAGATGATAGATGGCGATTGAAGAATTATTTTAATAAAGTGAAGATGCTAGAAGAAGATCCCATCCAAATGGCTTGTGAAAGGTTTGATTTATAGATTTTTGATTTGAACAGGGATAAGATTTGACAAGATTCGATAAGGATTTGATTTTTGACAAAAGAGGAAATATGACGAGATGAGATAAGATTTCCAAAAAAGATAGAAAGATTTTGATTCTCTTTTAAAGGAAATAAATCCTGAAAAAGAGGAGAAAGATAATTGATGAATTATCTAATTAAATAAATTAATTAGATGCACATGAGTTCAGTTTTGGAAAGAAAGCGAGAAGATCTTTTTAGGATTTTATTAATTAAATAAAATTTGGATTCATTTAATTAACGTTGAATTTATGATTTCATTAATTAAATAATATAAATTATTTAAGTAATATTAGAAGAATTGATAGAGATTTAATTAACATTAGAGAAATGGATGGATTATGAATATGAATTTAATTAAATAAATAAAATTTATTTAATTAAATAGATGATGACATGGGTACCTAGGGCAAAGCATGCTACAAGATGCCTAAATGATGTAATGACAGGTGTTGTAAGAGGACAATTTTTTGATGTCTACATCTATATATATGTAGATATGTATATATATATACACACAGATATGTATATCTACATATATATAGATATACATATATCTATCTATATATCTATCTATCTATCTATCTATATATATATATATGTAGATATACATACATATATATATGTATATTATATTATATATATAATATATATATGTACACACACACACATATATACATACATTGATATATAGATTGAAAGTTATATATAGGTATAGATAGAAATTAAATGAAAATATTAAACCCATTAAAGCCATAGTGATGCATGAAGAGAACCATATATTTTCTTGACAAATTGAGTGTGTTTATGAACACAAATATTGGAAGTGTTCATAAACACCTTAGATGCCATATACATCATGGAGCACATTGTCGATGCACCTAGAAAACAAGAGAACTTTCGATCTATGGATAATCACATAAACACTTTAAATATTATGTTCAAAATTAGCAACAAAATAAATAATAACCTTCAACTTAAGTAACACAACACACCCATAACAAAACAAATAAGTGATAAGAAGAAAGAAAAAGGAATAACAAGAGACAATGGTACATCTTTAGTGAGGTTAAAAAACTCACCTCTATGAATTGGAGATGGCCAATTGTATGGTGAATTTCTCCAACTCAATCCTGCAAACATATATGAAAATAGTCATTAATAAGAAAAGTGTAGTAAGGAAAGCGCTTAACTTAAAATAAGAAAGTATAGTATCCTTTAGTGTTTACCTTTGAAATACAATTCACCATCACTAGGCCAATAATGAATTGAAATTGCACACCATCGAAGAAGATTGAACAAGACACAAATTTACAACAAGTGTCAGCCGAATATACCAACATGTCTAAAAGAATGAAATGAATAACTCCTAATGAATATACATGAGATATATGACATTCAAATTGAACAATCAAATTGAACAATCCAATTGAACAATGCAATTGAACAATCAAATTAAACGATTCAATTGAACATTCCAATTAAACAATGCAATAGAACAATTACTTTGAACAGTGCAATTGAACAATCAAATTGAAGAATGCAATTGAACAATCCAATGCAACAATGCAATTGAACAATAAAATTGAACATTCCAATTGATCAATCCAATAGAACAGTCCAATTGAACAATCCAATAGAACAATGCAATATAACAATAACTTTTAACAATGCAATTGAATGATCAAATTGAATAATCCAATTGAATAATAAAAATGAACCATCCAATTGAAGAATGCAATTGAACAATCAAATTGAAAATTTATACATGAGTTATATATATATATATATATATATATATACCAACATGTTTAGCACTTAAAGAAGATTGGGTGCAACAATCACATTCTATGGAATTGAAATGCATTGACATCCATAATCAATACAAGTTGAAACCCCAAATACTGAGTTACAAGGTGGTGGGTGACAAACATTTACATTGCATACAATTGATATATATTTCCAAGCATATAGAATAAAAAAAAACCTTGAAATTGAACTAAAATGTCTTGACATTCATAAATAGTGTAAGTTGAAACCCCAAATATCGAGTTACAGGTTATTGTGACAAACATTGACATCACATGCAACATATTTGCATTCCATGGCATAAAGAGTTTAAATGAAAAACCCAATGTGAATAGCATCAGTGTGAAACCCCAAATATTTATAGATTCATGGAAAACATATGCATATCATACAAGAGATTGGCATATATATATATACATGTATGTATATTTATATGCATGTATATTTATATATATACATACATATATATAAATATAGATGAATACATATACATATACATATATGAATACAAACATACATACGCATTATATATGTATGTATGTATGTATATGTATTCATATATATATATGTATATGTATTCATATATATATGTGTGTGTGTATATTAGTTTTAATATATATAGGCACTGGTATAGGCCTAATGAGGTAAAAAGCTCACCTAAAAGAGAAAGGGAGCTTTTGAGAGTGTAGAGCCCAACAATGAATTGTGGAGAGCCAAACATGTATAGGTGCATAACCAAAAGAACGCTCCATAATAAACAAAAACAAAAGGAATGACAGTGAGCGAGATATGGGAGAATTTAGAGCATTGAATGAACCTTGATCTCTGAATTATGCGCTTGATAGTCCGAGTAAGTGCGGAGGGATGCGTAAGGCAAGTTGCCCAGTGGAGGTAACGAAGGAGGCAGCGAGTGATTATTGCTCTAAACTAGTCGTTTAGGGTGGGGAAAGACAATAATTATATACATCTATTGCTTACTCAGCAACACATTCCCTCTTGTGCAATACACCAAATTGAATGAGCGGAACCCAAACAAAAAACATGAATACAATCAAGGGTTTTACCTTGAATGTAAAACCCGATTTGAATTTCCGCCTCTTGTTTGGTTCAACTCATTCAGGCGTAGTGCATTACTTTTCTGCAACGTTTTTGCGCTTTGCTACAATAGACCCCTCTTTCTCCACACTTGTCTTCAATACTTGCAAGCAACACTTCCCTAAAACAACAACCTTATTATATAGACATAATAGAGATTCATATATATATATATATTTATATATACATATATATACACACACACACATTACATATATATATACATGTATAAATATATACACACACACATACACATACACATTATATATATATATAATAATAGAATAATATAATTGCATGGCAAAATATCTTCAAAATGAAAACAAGTGAACCCATTTTTATATTTGAGAATAACAAAAATATATTAAAGGAAAATGACATAGTTAAGGTTTGTGCATTGTCGAACACACGAATACAAGTGCATGACAAAAAACCCTATAATTGTGAATCAGTGAAATCCTTTCCATGTATGGTAGTAACAATAAAATAAAAAAACATTTCACAGACAAAACTATTGTGCATGGAAGAACAAAATAATGCACAAACAATTACATATATATACATAAACAATTACATACATATATATAAACACACACACACACATATATATTATGTATATATATGTATATATATACATATACATATGTATATATACATAAATATACATATACATAATATATGTATATATATACATATACATATACACATATGTATATATACATAATAATATATATATATAGATATGTGTATATGTATATATATACATATACATATATATAATATACGTATATGTATATATAAATACATACATATATATACATATATTATGTATATGTATACATGTATTATGTATATATATATACATATATATAATATACATATATGTATATATACATATATTCTGTATATGTGTATATATTCTGTATATGTATATGTGTATGTATATATTATGTATATTTATATGTACATATATTATGTATATGTGTATATATATACACATACATAATGTATATATATAAAAACAGTTTGCTTTTCTTTAATATGTATCTTGACATTTTGTAATTCAATGCTTGGTTTTTATGAACAGTTTGTAGTGCAATTGTTGACACTTTGTAATGCAATTGTCTTTTATGTGCATGAATAGTTTATTTTTATTGAATATATGCATGTTGACAGTTTGTTTGATTTATTATTTGAATTGAAATGACTTAGAGCATATCTGGTTAGTGAGACATGAACAAACATTGATTAAACATTGTCAAAATGAAAGACAATGGTACAGACGTAGTGAGGTAGAAAACCTCAATTGAAAAACAAAGGGAGCTTTCTTGAGTGCAGAGCCGAACAATGAATTGTGGAGAGCCAAACATAAATATATGAAACATATTTCGTAGTAAAAATCACATAAACAATTACATGTGTGTGTGTGTGTGTGCATGTGCGTGAAAATGTGTCTATATATATATATATAGACAAATACATTTATAAGAATAGAATAATATAATTGCATGGCAGAATATCTTTGAAATGAAAACAAGTGAATCCATTTTCACATTTGGGAATAACAAACAAATATTAAAGACAAATTGCAGAGTTAAAGTTTGTGCATTGTCAAACAGAGGAATACAAGTGCATGGCAGAAAACCTGTAATTTTGAACCAGTGAAACTCTTTCCATGTATGCTAGTAACAATCAAATAAAAAAACATTTCGTAGACAAAACTATTGTGCATGGAAGAACAAAATAATACAATTGCATGCTAGAATATCTTTGAAATGAAAACCAACCATACCATTTTCATATTTCAGAATAACATGAGAATATTATAAGCAAAATGCAGAGTTAAAGTCTGTGTAATGAACAAGACACGAATGCAAGTGCATGGTAGAAACCCTCGAAATGATAAACATTAAAACCCTATGATTGTTTTGTAGTAACAATCAAATATATTGTAACCTTTCCATATTTTGAAATAACAAACAAATGTAAAAAACAAAGTGCAAGTTAAAATTTGTGCAATGACGAACACACGAATACAAGTGCATGGCAGAAAGCCATTCAAACCCTTTGCATATTTCATTGAACAAGTCTACTAGTAATGAAAAACAATTTAAACCAGTCAAACTCATTTCATATTTCATATAAGGAAGCAAATACGAAAAACACAATGCAGAGTAAACGTTGTGCAATGAAGAACAAAAGATTAGGAGTGCAGAGGAAAAGAAAACCGGTTAAACCCTCCCCACATTTTATTTTATTAATCCTTCTGAAAGACAAATTTTCGCAACAAAATTTTGTGAAAAAATAAGTGCATGGCATAATACCGTCGTATTCGAAGACACTAGTATAGGTTGAGTGAGGTTAGAAACCTCACCTGAAAGAGAAAGGGAGCTCTCGAGAGTGTAGAGTCGAATGAAGAAGTGTGAAGAGCTGAACAATGAAGTTTTTGGAGAGTCGAATCAGTATTGATGCAAAACCAAACAAACACTCGAGAATGTTTGCAAACAAAAAAAATGAGAGTGAGCGGCGAGAATTTGGAGCATTGAATGAACCTTGATCTTCGAATTATGCGCCCGACAGTTCGAGTAAATATAAAGGGATGCGTAAGGCAAGTTGGTCAGTGGAGGTAACGAAGGAGGTGACAAGCGATTAATGCTCTAAACTGTTCATTTAGGGTGGCGAGGCTGTCGTGGACATGCGGCTGTCCGATCCAGTGTACGTAGATGTGTTCGCCAATTAAGGAGGCGAATGGGCTCCACTTTTGGACGAATGACAAAATGGGTCCATTTTGGAAAGGTTGGATTAAATGATGCTTGACAGGTGGCGGGGTGCTCAAATTTGAAAAAAAAAAAATACTAAGCCTGTTGCACAAGTGGCAGAGTAACATGGTGGGCAAATTTTTTAATTCTTTTTTGGGCATACCTCCAAAATTGACCTGCCGTAGACCCCTCTCCCCTATTCCATATCTCAAATTACTAACCATCATCGCTAAAGACATTTTTCTCGTATTACTCGATTTAAGTTGAGGTAATTTCATAGCCACGCCTATAGGTCATCGTAAGGTAATGTCGGGCACGTATATATAAGTTGGAGTGGATAACGTTCTACCGATTCTTTGAAGGCTTGCAGCAGGAGGTGAAAAAAAGCCAAGTTTTTCTCAATGGAAATAGGAAGTTTTTTATGTTGTAGCACGGCTTCATGCCACGCAAGATTCACCAGCTTTGTGCCGCTCTGCAAAAGTTTGAAGCCGCGGTGCGATGCTAATTCTCTACACAACTTTTCCTCCAAGATTAGCAGGCAAAATCAAAGTATTCCAACGTTTATAGAAAAGAAAAAGGCATTTCAAAGCATTTGTAAGGCGAGAGGAAAAACAATCTCACTAACAGATGATGAGTTAACAATGGAGGTTGAAACCCCAGGTAACCATTGCTTTTTTTGTATTATTTATCTTAAAATCAATTATCCGGTTATTTAATTCTGGTACGTACAACTGCCTCTTTGCTTGATAAAGCTTGGTTGATGTTAGGCCATATTTTTAATGCTGTGTGGTGTAAGCTTATATCACATTTTAATGCTTAGTAAGCACAAGTCACACCCAAATAAGCTCAGAGCCCTTTTTCTTGATCATTTGCAAGCATAGGTCACATTTCAAATAAGCTTAGATCATGTTCTTAAGAGAATGATTTGTAAGCATAGGCCACTTCCAAAATACCACAACTTTCTACGTTCTACTGGAGTTATGAACAGTCGTGTTGCTGAGGACAATCCTGTTGCTCAGTGAAGGAAAGGTAAGGCTCTTTTAAAGTCTACGATGAATTATGCCAGCCATAAGTTGGTAGTATTTTCGCAAATGAGTTCAACCGGTTCACCTTAATGTGCTTAGACTATAGGGCTATATGTTACCCCCTTGAAGTTAGAATTCTTGCCTTCCCTTCTTAAGCACGAGTACTTCCCTTGAGGGATTGAATTTGGGTCGGCTCTTATGAATGTCCCCCAAGTTGTTAGACCACAATTTTGGAACATGCTCACTAGAGTTATGGGCTGATGTATTGCTTTGGAAAGGGAAAGTTAAGTTCTCTTAGGGTTTACAACCTGTTGTGCACAGCCAGGGTAGCATATTCATATACGAGGCCATTCCCTGCACTTCAGTGTGATCTGAGCATGGGTGTGATATCCTACCTCTTCGACACAAATTGTTGCCTCCTCCACTCAAGCACAAGATCTTCATTGAAGGGATTACACTTGGGTCAAGCTCTCAGAAATGTCTCCTGTACAAGTGAAACCTTTGCACCTTACTGTGTTTCAACTACAAGGTGTTGATACTATACTCCCCTAGGATTTGAACTTCTACCTCCCCTACACTAGCACAATATTCACTGTTTCTGCCTCCACTATTCTGCGCTTAGACCACAAGATGCACATGCCGTATCTTCATTGGAGGGATTTGAACTTGGGTTAGTCTCTTCCAAATGTCACTCATTGCCATTATGCTGCAACCCCCATTACTTCTAATTTAAATATATTTATCATTGGACTTTTGCAAATTATTTAAAAGAAAAGGTAAACACTATCACAAAAGGTTTAGTAGTGCATGGTCAAACTCGAGATAATTTATGGCTTAGAGACATAATAAGCAGTTTAAATTTCTGCTTTAAAACAAGTATCTTGGGTTAGGCTTTTTTCTTTGGCTAGACAGTATCAAACTTGAGATTTGTCGCATAGGTAGAATATAGAATCTAGAAGTACAATGACAATCGAACTTTGGCCAAGTTTAGTTATCCCCATCAGTTTTTTTTGTAGAACACAACCCGCATAAGGGGTTTTTTATTCAATCAAAATCTAAGTGGGATTTGCACTTAGTGTGGTTGAGGTGATACCCTCACTTCTGGAAATTTAATAGGTGGAGTCAGGTCCACTGGGGTTTAAGCTTAGGCTAGGTTGCCATGGATCATCATTGTGGCAGTTGCTCTCACTTTATCTCTTTTTTATGCCCATGCAGGGCAAATGCTCTAACCAGATAAACAAAGATGGAGACTATTGGGCCTTTACCATTTGCAGTTCTAGGGTGAATTCTTGTGCATAATGATTGAATCCTGGTTACTATAATAGAACCGATTGAGTTGATAAGCTTAACTTCATAGTTGATGTGACTCACAAAGTGCTTAAAGGTGTGCTTAAAGGTGTAAGTTCACTAACTCCAAGAAGTAGAATTAAACAAATAGAGTGCAGAGGGAAAAGATTCAAGAAGGCTTAGGGATGATCCAGACATTCTTGAGGTTTTTGTATTTTCAGCAACTCATCAAGCATCTTGTACTTGAGTGGGATTATTTGCACTTCAAGTGGTGGTGTGAAAGGGTGATCACATGGCATAACTCACTTCATGTTATTGAAATTGAGGTAGAATATGATTGTGCAGTAGTCAGGTACAGCCAGCTAAGGTTATGGATAGCAATAGGGCAGTTGTTCCTGATGGATCACACTTAACTTTGCATTGGCAGTTGCTCATGAAACACTAGTGCCATAACTGACCTTTTTTATGCCCACTGCTTGAATGGCAAATGCTCTAACCAGATAAACAAAGATGGAGACTATTGGGCCTTTACCATTTGCAGATTGCTTCTTGCTGCATCATCAGGTGAATGTGCATAATGCCAATTGACAATGCAACTGCTGCCTGTAAGGTACTGTCCTGCTTGAATTAGAATCAGAATCTGCTGAGTTGGATCACCTTGGGCATATTGTTGCACTGTGATCACTGTTGATAAGTGAGCTCACTGAGAGTAGTGCTGCTAACACGTCATGTGGTGCTGAAGAAAGGATAAAGTTTTCTATGAGCTGCTAAGGTATGGTGAACAAGTCGAGCAACTTCCAAGAAGCTAAAGTTTTCTCACAAAGTAGGGCAAGTTTGAAACAAAGAAAAATAGGAACCTGAGTTCTACTATGTAAACCTAGGATTCAAATGGTTAAGTGGTGTGGGGTATTTTCCCATGTTTTAAGATGGAGATTAACAAGGTGAATGGATTGACTTTCAACCATGAAGGTGAGCCAATCAGATCTTAATTTCCATCCTATTAAGGATTAGAATGATTTGGAATTGATTTGTTATGATTAACCTAATTAGACTATATGACCTAATATGAAAAATGCAAGATTCCAACAATGTATAGACTGAAAGAACAACTTGTAGGCAGATCTGGGAAGTGCAGAGGATTGTGTACCTGTCACCAGAAGTTTGGTCTGAGTGCTGTACAAGGATAGAGTTGCCTTAGGGTGTATGGGTCCTTGTAGGCCTGTTCTGCTTTACTTTTGGGATCCTTTGATGATAGATCTGAGCTTCTGATTTTCAGTTGTGGAGTCGGATAATTCTGTAGATGACAGAGGTCGGATAATTCTGTGAGATGAGTTTCCATAGATTTGATAAGATATAGGACATCAAATGCAACAATGAACAATTTTTCTTCAAGCTCTCTTCAATCCTCTTCAAACCTAAAATTTGCACATTCAAAGAGAGGGAAAATGTTGGGCCATTTAGGGGCTTGCCTCAGTCAAACCCCGTGTAAGTGTTTCCACTTCCACAATGGCAATGTCAATAATAAAATGGATAAATAATAGGCAGGAATGATGAAATCACAAAGTGCTGCAACTCACCACCCTTCAATGGCTTCCTTGAAAGACTGAAGTCATGCACATCACCTTAAGGTCTTGGATCTTGCTTGCTTGAATGCTTGAATGCTTTGGAGACCTACAAGGTGTTAGCCTTCACAAAACAATGATAACATGAACACACATAAACTCACATAAGATTTGACATGATGTTAGGATCTTGAATTGCTGCAATAAAGCTCTAAAATGCTGCTCTTGATTGGCTTGATAGTGCTATTGACAATAATTGCTCCAATGATTTTGTAGATAGATTTGAAATGATGCAATAACTAGGTATTTATAGGCATTTCTCTAGTTTCTTGAGAATTAGATCCCGATAGCCGATATTTGCAAATTTGAATTTTGAATGTTAAAATGGCCAATCTAACATGTCCAAAATTGGTCCTCGATAGAATAGGGGGACCCCATACGCTCTAGGGCGAATGGGACCTAGCCCTATTCTCCAGGACATTAAGTGTTGGGGGCAGAATATTAATTGGATGTATTTGTTCAATGCTTGCAATTTATCAGAAAGTGGTGCAAATGGGCTATAGAATGCATAATTTAGGAAATTAGGGACCCAATTAGGCTCAATAATTTAGGGGGGACAAAACATAGTGTGAAATTGTCAAGGGTGACAATCTACGATGCTACAGTGTTAACCTCTCTTTTCATGTGTGTTTGATTCAATCACTTCCTTACATTATATGCAACTACTTTACATAGTCAGGCTCTTATGCAAAGCACATAATTGTCATTTTGAGCTTACAGCAAGCACGATACTTTTTGACAATGGCAAATAAGAAGAAATATTAGTCATATGCAATCTATAGAATTGGCATACTTTTTACTATACCATTATCTTGTAGATTGGAAGGGTCATATGTTGGTAGTAGCATGGAAAGTTTCATGTGTGTTTGATTCAATCACTTCCTTACATTATATGCAACTACTTTACATATTCAGGCTCTTATGCAAAGCACATAATTGTCATTTTGAGCTTACAGCAAGCATGATACTTTTTGACAATGGCAAATAAGAAGAAATATTAGTCATATGCAATCTATAGAATTGGCATATACTATACCATTATCTTGTAGATTGGTCATAGCTCTGATATATACTACATAAGCCAGCATGCATACAATTGCACATTGAGTATAAGATGTGGATGGAAGGAGGTCATTATTTTGGTCAGTAGCATGGAAATGTGTGTAAAATGCTGATATATAAGCACTGTTGGTACATAAGATAGCATTAGATATACAATACAATTGCACACTCATTGATTGTAGTCAGAGATGATGTGGATTAGGACAAACTAACTATAAGGAGTAGCAAACATCAATTTGCCATGCTAGTTAAAGAATATGACCTTTCCTAAGAAATCGCAACCCTCTCCAAGTGGGGGATATAAAATCAGATTCTATGGAAAGAAGGAAGGCATCAAGGAAGAAGCATTGGAATACAAGGGGAATCATTTTAGGAAAATAATTCACCAGCAGAGTATATACGTTGCAGATATAAATCTGAAAATGAAGATAAATAAAATAAATGGGAAGTATCTATCATGGTTGGCATATTTGTCATTCTTGCCTCCTATAATTCCATGAAGATAACATGCAATAAGTAAATATAAAAGCAGATGATATTAAAATAGAAACACAATAAGTAGCGAATATGTAAATATAGATAGTATGTTATTATTTATGGTGAGTAAATGTAAGGTGAGGCCATAGATAGTATGATTATAATATCTTTTATTGTTATGGATAAAGTAATAATAGGATCCATGGACAATTAAATAATGGGTTATATAATATGCTATTACAATATCTTTAATGTTATTTATGAGGTATAGTTGTTGATAGTAAGTTTCTTATTAACAGGGTTTATATAGGTAACATTTTAGTGTTACCATTCATGGATATTTAATTGTAGTACTAGATATGTATATATGTATATGTATGTATGGGTAGATGTGTGAATTAGTACAATAATGAGCAACAATTATTAAGCATTATGAGAAACTATGATAATTTAAAATTGGTACAGATGATAGATTTCTTAAATGATTGAAACCCAATTGAATGAAGGAATATCAATGGTTGGCCAAGGGCAGTAAATTGGACAAGCCTAAGAAACTTGTGGTGTGCATTTGATCCCTGTGCACCGCTAACTGAAACTCCAATTCTCTTTTGCAGAGATGAAGAATAGTAACTGTTTCAATGGCTTTGTTTTTGGAGGGCGATGAATGGTAATCACTTGGTCTGAGAGCCTGAAATGTTTGCTTTTGGGTTGACAATGCTTTGGGTTCAGAGGGTTTGTCTCTGAACTGTTTGTAGTTTTCATCCAAGCCAAGTAGTTTGTATCAGTTTTGGTGCAACAAAAAATTACTGGAAATCTTCTAATGTTTAGATAAATTCACTGTTTTCCTATATCTTTAAATATATTAAAAAAATTCCTGTTAAAGCTTGATCCAACTTGATTTTGACTAGCTGAAAAGCATGGCGAGCCCCTTTTCTTCATTTATTGGCCCTAAATTGGTTGATCAAAAAAATAAGTGAAGTATTGAATAAGCTCAAATTGCTACCTAATGCTTTCTTGCATTTGACATGTTCTGAGAGTTAATACGATTTCACTCATCAGATCACTTGTTTGAATTGTGTACCTGATAATTAGTGCACATTTGAACTACCAACTTAATGCATAATATAAAGGGACAAAGGCATACCATCCATACTATAAATGTAATGTCCCCTTTGGGGATATTTCTAAATTTTGCCCTAAAACCACAATTTCAATTAAAATAAGAAATGTAATACATTTAAGAGTGTAAATTTACCAATTGAAATGCCCTTTATAAGATAAACCATCCATACTAGAAATGTAATGCCCACTTTGGGGATATTCCTAAATTTTGCCCTAAAACCACAATTTCAATTAAAATAAGAAATGTAATACATTTAAGAGTATAAATTTACCAATTGAAATGCCCTTTATAAGATAAATCCTTGTTTAGGTTTTGCACACAATATTAGTCACTAGGAATTGGCGTCAAATCATAAGCCATGATAACATCTATTTTTACTAAACATTAGTAAGCATGAGGATATAACATAAACATTATCCATATTGAAATCCAATAAAAGCAATAGCCATTCCAAAGTATATTCCTATAATAGTCTCATTAGGAATTCATTTAAAATGTTTGCGAACCGCAATCTCAAGGTTGGTTGCCCTTGTATTGCGAGAGCATGGAAGGTGGGTCGCCCTTCCATCCCTTAGTTCACCTTGGAGGCTGGTCGTCCCCCTTGATCAAGCCCAAGAGCATGGAAGGCCGGTCTTCCATTCCATCTTGGGGTGGTGTACTTGATAAGAGCATGAAGGCCGATCTTCCTTCACCTCTCGTGAACGTGGAAGGTTGATCGGCCTCCCTATTTGGAATCCATTTCTCCTAAATTAAAAATGGACTATCATATGAATCTATTATTACATATTCATAACAAGGAAGCATCTAAATTACTCACAATGATCAATAATTTCTGCAAGTATCACTATTGCATGACAACCTATATATAGGTCTATAATTCTATTTATTTCCCAGATTTATCTTTTAATAAAATTGCTGCTAATATTAATTCTTTTTCTTATTTTTCCAATTCTCTTTCTGTTTCCTTTCAATCTGTTTTTTGATGTCTTAGTGATTGATATTTGAATGATTGTTGTCTTAATGATTGGCATTTGAATGATTTGAGGCTAGAATGGTTGATGTTTCAATGATGGATGTTTGTATGTTTGATTGATTGAATGAATTGATAATTTATGATGATGATTTGCTGTTTGATTGTTTGCTTGATTTGATTATTGATGATTGATTTGATCGATTCATGAGTGTTGATTTGATGCATTGGTGAGCAATGATTGATAAGTGATCCTTGAATGCTTGGAATGATTTCTTCTTTATACTTTATTGATGAAAGAGTCACCACTTTTCATAAGAATTGAGTCACCACCCTTCATTGCTGCCTTTTTGAGAATAATAAATTATTTTTCCAAATTGATCTCTCTTGCATGTCCTCCTCAAATGAAACCTTCTCCCCTTTATATCTTCTAATGTAAGGGAGAAGTCACACCTCTTCATCATGTCTGCCCTTTGCAAGAGTCACAACCTTTCACAATTACCAACCTTTGAAAGAGTACAACCCTTCATAATTTCTGCCCTTTGAAAGAGTCACTTCCTTATTTTCTTCCCATTACTTTCTTCTTCCATTAATCCCTCCTTGATTCCTATGCTCCCTTCTTTTTTTTCCTCTTTTCTTTTTCAAATGAATTCTGCCCCCTTTTATATCTCATGTTTGAGGGAGTCACAACTCTTCATTTCATGCCTTTTGACCATTCATTAAAATTTAAACTTAATTAAATTTTAATTATATTATATTTTATTTTTACTTTTATTTATTTATTTATTTTTTAATATTTTAATTTTATTATTTATTATTAAATCCTATTTCAAAAAGGGGACATTACAAGAAAGTAAGCAATGTCCATGAATAAATTGATCACACATGAGGCAAATTCATAGTTCAAGTTTTCCTTAAAAACAAGACTTGCAGTACAGAGTTAAGAGCATAAGACAAAAACATATATATAACAAAAAATTCTGAATAGAGATTTGCATTGTGTGGGTCTAAAGGAGTATGTTTGAGGACCACCCAATGTCCAGAGTATTATGATGTGCCTCCTTTAAAAAGGCAGAAAACAACTGTGTAACTCAAGTAAGGTAGACCTAGAATGTACTCAAATTTTATCATAACATATAATGAATTTACAATCTGTAATAGCAGCAAATGAAAACGTTTATTTCTTCCAAAGGCTATAGTGAAGTGCACTCTTTCAGTCCTATCTCTGAAAACAATTATTTCTCCTTCCTAGAGGAATATTCAACACTCATGGGGTTGGCCCCTTGAGAATCGGGGACCTGGTTTTCTCCTTCTGGTTGCATACCCTGGGCGGCCTTACATTGCCACATGTCCCTCAGATTCTTTTCCTTCACCTCTTTTTGTTGTGAAGTATTCTTCCTCCTCAATGATGAAATTTTCAAAATCAGGGGTACTAGGGGATTAGGAGTATGATTATCTTCATACATGCCTTTGATCATGTTACCATTTTTTGTTGTGAAGTATTCATCCTCCTCAATGATGAAATTTCAAAATCAGGGGTTACTAGGGGATTAGGAGTAGGATTATTTTCATACATGCCTTTGATCAGGGAAGTATGGTAAATCAAGAGACTAAAAATCCCCTTTTGAAACTCCTGTCCCTTGTGTGAGAAATTTGTGTATTCCCAACAAATAATAATTTCAAATGCATTATGTATTTACTTTTCTTTCATGCTCATCATTTTGATGGAAAAAATTAGAGTTTGCTGGGAAGGGAGGAGAGCAGATATAAAAGGCTTTTAATAAGTTGTAGATATCATGCTCTATTTGGCGATCAAGGTGGGGGTGTCCAAGGTAGTGTTGCTAGATATAAAGGTGTAGTCAATTGGTTTGTTTCCTGCCCTCCAAATGTGATGAACCTTTGTGATGATTAGTCCTTGATTCTGGCTTGGATAATTCTATTCATTGCCCAATTTGGATTGTGAAGCTTTGAGAGGGTGCGTGTAATAAGCATGGAGTCACCTTCCACCAGAACATATGATCATCTCCCTATCCTTGCCAATTGTGATTGCTTTGGCTAAGGCTTTTGCTTCCATCACGTTGCTTGAATCAGACCCATAGTCCTCATGTTAGATGAGAATTAGGCACCCATGTTCATTTTTAAAGATGCCATCACCCTAGCCAGATCAGGGTTTTCTTCTATAGTTCCATTTAAGTTCAATTTCATACATCTGGGCTTGGGGTGTGCAGAAGGGTTCCAATTGGTGGGATATTCTACCTACACCTTTGCTTGGGATATTTTACCTACAAAGCCTGTGAACATTATATATCGATATGCTTTCATTAATTTTGTATCTCACCCTGCATACTTTGTGGCAATTTCATTAACAAGAGGCTTTCAGTTTCATTGCAGCCTCTTTTGAAAACTGAATCGAACTTATTCCAATTTGGTTCCTCTTAAACACTATTTTTAGGTCTGTGTACAGGAAAAAAATTGTGGTTTATGGCTATGATTGATTCTTGTTGAGTTCTATGTCATCATGGCTTTTTTATTTTTAACATTTTTAATCTTTTTGACCTTACAGATTTGCTAATAAAGTTCTGGCCCAACTTTTTTAGGAATCCTTCTCTGTGTTTGTAGAGGAAGAATAAAGAAGCTAAGCGGAGCTGTTTAAGGTGTAAGAAAAGCTAAGCTTGTGGGGCTTTAGGATTGTAGATGAAGAATATAGAAGCCAAGTTGAATTGTTCTAGACTTCTAAGTATGAGAATGGTATAAGCTTATGGGGCTTTAGGATTGTATGAAGTTAGTTACCGAATAAAATTTTGTATGTTTTGGGCTTATGATGTTCTGTTGGTGGCATATCATATGCACAATTTTTGTGTATTCCATTTTTTCTTTTTATGTAATAACTTCATTTAAAGTTTCCATGATGGTTGAACTTGGAGAAATAATAAGTATGCTAGCATGGATGGCCTTTGTGCAATCTTGTTAGAATCTAGAAAGGAGGTGTGGCCTTGCCTTCTTCTGTCTTGTTTCTAGTCCTTATATGGTTTTGTCTTGTATGAGATTTCTCGTGGATATTTAGGTCCTATGTCTTGGCTAGTTTTTTTGCAGTACTGCCACTGCTGCTGAGGGGAACAAAAGGTTGAGGTTAGGGGAATTGAAATTTTTCCTAGCTAGTTAAATTTATAGAATATTAGTTGTGGTGAGTATTTCTTAGTGCTATTAAAACTTGATTATTGTAATTAAGAAAGTTTAGAACCTGATTATAGATGTGCAGTGAGTACAAAAGTCAAGGTGCGCATTGTCCCCTGAGTTGGCATCTTGTGCAAGAAATAAAATCTCCTTGCTTTAGGTGACTTACTTCCACCTGAGGGGGTAATCCCTCGTTTGTACTTTTGTATGAAGTACTTTGATTTGTATTTTTATTTCTCAGTTTTTAAAATTTGAGCTTTGAATAAATCTGGAATTTAGACCTGGAAGCATTATCAATTTGGTGACAAAATTTTGCTGGATTGTTTTAACTTTTTGAAGTAGGAAACAAAAGATTAAAATGAACTCCAGTAAGCACCAAAAACTAATTCCACAATAGAAATCAATTTCTTCATGTCCTTTATCACCACACCAAACATGAAGAAGCTGGTACTTTCTACTAACTGGCACAAATTCAATCTGTGCTTCAATTGTCTCAGTGGCTTAACAGGGAAGGAACCTGCAATGATGAGTCTGGCTTTACCCTTGCATGATGTAATTGTTTAAAGCCTATGTTTCAGAGGGATGTGTCCCCACCATTCAATTCCCTGTCTCGTTCCTGCACCCTGTCCTGATCCCCATGCTATTTTCCTCTTCAATTATCATACTTTGGATTTTTGTGTTGCCACATTATAAGGAGGCTTGGTGTAACATAATTTAAAAACCCATTTGTGCAAAACCAGCAACATTTCAGAACCATCAAACCACAAAAAAATTATCAATGTGGACGGCCCTGTTTAGGTTTTGCTGGAAAAATGCATCCAGATTAACTTCATTGTGGGGCTTAAAAAGCCATTGCAGATTTCTTCATACTCATTTTTTGTGAATTTCTGTTGTTTGTGATCTTAGTATGTCTAGATTTGCTAGTATGTCATCGGGGTTTTAAGGATCCTGTTTACTCCTATATCTGATAAGACTAGTACATTTATAAATGAATTTAAATAACAATGCATACCAGATAAAGCAACAAAAGTATATATTTATTCATGTGAAGTTCTTACATGGAAGTAGACTAGGAATGATCAGCCAAGGATTAGTCAACCTTCCTTGGCTATGAGAATCCTATTTAAACACTTGTTAGTTGCCAAGCAGAACACAACTATTGACAACTACTAACAATTATCCACAAGCTAACAAGTAAATAATACATAGGCATATACAAACAAATTAACAAAACATTAGAAAATCATTTTACACTAGCTACTTCATCCCCTCAAAAGAAAAGATGGATTTCTAGCTGACAAGTAGAGAACAACAATAGATCAAGTAATATCAGGTAAAGTTTTCCAAACTCATGATGGCATTCTAGAGGAAGTAGGGCCTTTGAGCTTATCTAGCCAAAACAACTTGATTGGAACCCAAACATTTCACAATGAGTGAACATTCTACAACAAAGTATGGATGAAGATCCTTAGAATGTTAAGCTTTGGACACACCTAACTAAAAATCTACAGTGGTTTCTTCAGCTGGAAGTAGAAAGGAAAACTTATGAAGGAAACCTTGATCATTGCAATATCAAGAAAATTGTATACCTTGATCAACGGTATACAGAATGTACCCCGCCAATGACCATACAACTGAATGAACTGCGGTGGAGGACCATTTAAACAAGTAGCTAAGTGTGGATGTTTATTTGACTCCAAAAAGGCTTCAACAATCTGATAATTGTACCCTGATGGTACTTCTAGCATGTCATATATATCCCCATCCTGAAAACCTTGTTGAGTTTTCCCACACCTTATAAACTTGCCTTGACCCAGATTGTAGGCCTTTTGTGATGAAGAAGACTCTATCGTAATAGGTTCTCTTTTATAGTGTACTTTTGTAGGGCATTTATCAACAATTTTACTAGATTGTTCAACAACATTTGATTTATCAGGCTATATGGTATGTGTAGAAAGTTTCACATGACCAAAAGAGGGTCGTACAGTAGAGCTGAAGGAATGTAGGGCAGCAACAATTGGTCCACACGGTTCAACAATAGAGGATTTAGAACATATGAGGTTGAAGGAAATGTAGTAGATACTAGTGCTTGTATGATTAAATACTTTACCAATTCTTTTGAGACAGTTGTACCGTGTCTTTATGCTGTGAACAAAACACCAAAGATGAAGCAACATGGTTGGGTTATACAGCATAAGAGAGAACAACAAAGTGCTGTATAGTGGAGGGGTGGATAGGAAGAGCAGCTGTATAAAATAATATGGCAGAAAATGATGTAGAGGTTATATAGCAGGAAGATCTCAAGGAAACCATATGATGCAATCTTCTAGTAGGGGTTGCACAGTCAGAAATTGAATTTGTAGCAGTGATTTTAACTTAGTGAAGAAGCCCTTGGCAGTGTCAAAACTACTAGGGCTCAAACTAATGAGCTCATTGTCCAATTGATGACCTTTTAGTACATCCTTCTTACCAAACAAACTTTCTATTGTAGTACAAATTTGATTTGGAGCATTAGCAAATTCAATGTGAAAGAGAAGATTGGGAAAAACTAAAATGCACAATATTCTATAGGCTTCATCACATCTGTTAAAACACTTAGATTTTATTTTTTGCAATTAGAGTTGGTCCACCTTCTAAACCATGAGTGATTCGATGCAATCCTATTTTTCTTCGACATATGACTATTTTAGATTTCCACATGGTAGTTGTATGGTGTAACAAGAGAAACTGAACTTTGATCCATGATGCAGAAAACAAGAGTGTCAAAAAGAAAGTGTGTGGAAAAGGAACAACTCAAATACACTCCTTGTGCAACTCAATCAAAGAAGCACCCCAACAAAAATGACACTTTATAATTATTGCAAGTATAATTGCCACTAGCAATAAGTGCAAAGTGGACTTGATTCCAATGCTTTACAAATCCTTCAAAATAGGCTACAATGTTGAAAGTACAATTTTGGAACAAAAAATCAAGTGAAACTAACAACACCACTACAAAGTACGAAAAAAATTATGCACTTTCATAAAAAAATCTACCTAAAAAAGTGTTTGTATGTGCTTGAATAGAGCCTTAGAAGGTCCCAAAACAAGAACTATGTAGTGTCACAACACCACTACTATGAAGCTAAGTTGCTGGTTTGGGTACGGGTGTGGGTACGATTATCGGAACTCGGTACAGCGGTACAGAATTTTTTTTCCCTTGGCTATGGGTATGGGAATATATATATGTTCAAAATTATAAACTATAAGAACAATGATACTCATAATTGCCAATAAATAGAATATTTAAATACCTCATTCATAATTTGCAAAAATGAAAATACTCAAGTATCAAAATGTCATTACACAATGAAAATTCAAAAATACAATCAATATTTAATAGTCTTCATATTCTTCTTCATGGAGCTCAACATTTGGTTCAGTTTCATTTAAAACACAATTAATTAGAGTGCCACTCCCACTAGTTGTGTCATTTGCAAAAGCTCCCTCATCTATAGAGACTTTGACAAGTTGTACAACTATTACATCTAAATCAGCACACTCAGGACTTATATCCCAATTCTTTGTCATGCAGTCTAAAACCTTTTGTGATTGTGAAATGAGTTGCAAACTTGTAAGAACCCTCTTTTTCAGGGCAACCAAAGGCATTGGGAATTTTTTTTGTTTAAAAAAAACTTTTTTTAATGTTTTTTTGGCACCATTGTTGAGTACGCCCTAGGTATGCCCAGGGTATCTCTTGGGCGGTGCCCTGGGCGTATCTGGGGACGAACCGACATCGGACTAGGATTGGTACCGAACCCATAGGTGTACCTGAGTCAAATATGGACCTAGTAACATAGCTATAAAGTACTCAAAAAATTACGCACTAAAAGAATTGCATTTGAATAAGTGCTCATATGTGGCCGAATAGAACCTTAGAAGGTCCCAAAATAGGATTTGTGTAGTCTCATATGAGTATAATTTTTTTTGACAAATTGTGCATCAAAATAAAAGATCACTTATACCACTATGAAGTGGAAAAATTAGCCCAAATAAAAAAAATTGCTTTGAAAATGAGAATCACTTTCTTGCGGCATGAAAATGGGGTTGTGGTCAATTGAGTGGTTTTCAACATTGGTGGGTTGTTTTGTGATTTGGAGTAGTGTTTTGTGGCATTTTGTTGTTGACATGTGGTGTGAGCTTGTTGATGGTAGTCACGATGTTGTTTGGCAATTTAGAACTGCCACAATTATTGCATAGCGGTCATTGTGTAGTGGTAGGGATCCATGCCACGTGGCATCCGATAGGGGGATTGGTAAGTACCCTGCAATAGTGCAAGGTTGTGTAGTAAATTAAATCTATACACTTTTAATACAAAAACTTAAATAGGCAAAGATACTTTCATATGATGTTTGATTCTTTTGATGCTAATGAAGATTTTGTAGACTTTTTATCGTTGAGGGAATATTTTGTAGAAATTCCTCAATGATTTGCATGGTTGAGGGATTTTTTTTATTCCTCTAGACAAAGTGCTTTGATTTCCATGAAATGACAATCACTTAGTAGGTTCTTGGGTATTTTGGACATGATGGCAAGGTCAAATTTGACACAAAATGCTTTGAAGGATCAGGTACCTCTTGGATCTAGCATGCACGTCCCAATTTCAAACTTTTGTAGATTTGGCCTCCAAGTTATGATTTGGATGCAATAAAAGGCAACATTGACTTTCTTGGATGCCTTAAACTGAATGTTGAGGTCAAATTTGCTCCAAGAATCACCTAAAGAAACCTACAATACAAAGCCACAAATGGAACCCTCAAGAATTTGATCTTTGTTAACTTTTTTGATTTTTTAATTCATCTAAGGATGCAAAAAAAGAGTATACTTAATATTGAGAAGAAGAAAAGCCTATATATTATTCTCCTACTCTGATACCATGTAATATTTGATTATAAAGACAGCCAAGACAAGAGACTAAAAGGCATGCACAAATAGATAAGATCAATAGTTTTCATTAAGCATGATCAATGTGTACAAATGAGAAGAATAGGCGGGTATATATAGGATACACTAACAAGCGGTGTGAATGTACAACCATTGTGAATGTACTAACATCTCCACTCCTCCTTAGTACGCTCTTGGGCATCCATAGACAGTTGGACCTTTTTTGTGTATTTGTTCTTGACTACAACTTTGGCTCATGCCTAGGCTTCTGCTTCAACTTCTACTATGTCTTTGGTTCTAACTTCATTTTTAATTCTGAAAATGTAATTATATAGATGGGTTTTTGTCAGGTAAAATTCTTCTTCGTTCTCCTTGGTCCACTAGACTCAAAGAGCGTTTGATCTCTTGTTATTGACCACATTATGGTCTATTTGTGCTTTTGCTAGGGTCTAAGGGCATTAATTCTTAAGTTGAATCAAACTCCTTTAAGGAAACGTTGCTAATGTTTACTTCTATATTTGATAAAAATAGTACATGCATAAATGAATATAAATAACAGTGTGTGGTTCCAACAATATCTTTTTTGTAGTTCCACAAATCTCAAGAATTTGTTATCTTCTTGCTTACAACAAGTGTCATCTTTTCTACATGCTACAATGAAATATATTGTGATGGAATGACTAGATAAATGCTTACAATATTCAAGCACATGCTCATAATGCTGCCATGCTCTATCTCATGGATTATGCATGTCTTCACAACACCCAAGAACTTGAAATAGTGCTGCTCATGTTACTCAATTTACCAATACTTTATGCAACTATGGAGAATACATGCTTACAACACCCAATAAAACTTCTTACTGCTGTACATGTGCTCAATCCACAATTATATATGTGATACAACATTCTACAAACATACCATAGTGCTGTTCCATGTTACCCAATTTGGTAATCCTTCATACAATAATGGAGATTAGATGCCTACAACATCCAAATGAACTTGTTGATGCTGTATAATCTCTTAAACAATAAATATACATGTGATACAACATCCACAAAAATGCAATAGTGCTGTTCATTTTACCCATAATTGCCGCATCCCTTGCTCATGCAAATGGAACACAAATCTTCACTTTTCTTTCTTTCTCAATCACATAGTTGGCTACAACACGCAAAAATAAACTCTTACAAGCTGTCCATGTTTCTCTTTCATGATTTCTTATTATTAGAAAATTATGCTTCATTCAACTATTATCTACACTACCCACGCTTGCTACCAACAACAGTGGATGTGTACATTTGTTATTTTTCTCAAGAAATGTGAGGGCTGAAATATGTGTTACCTTATACATTTCATTTTATTGTCCTTGCTTACTCTAAAGTGAACTTGCTACTTCATACTTGTTGGTACCCAAAATTGCTACCCCTAAGAAACTTCAAGCTCAATCATATTTCTAGGCAAATGTCGAGTTATTCTTGTCCTTAGGTGTTGGTATGTCTTGGTCCACTAATGATGTATGCAAAAATGTTCGTCACGAAGATTATCAAGATTTGAATCACAAAGGAGACTACCACAAGCAAAGGAGGGAAACTGTGAAGTTAAAGGAAAGGCTATTGTGGCTGATGTTAGGTAGATGTAATGTCCCCTTCTCATTGATCAAGATTAGTCCATCGCCTATTCTGAACCCGACTGGAATGAGGTGAAATTAGGGTTTCTTGGCTTGGAGTTTTGTGGCATTTCATATTATTTACTATTTTTAGTAAATGCTAGTTGTGGCAGTTGCAGTTGTCCATTCTTAATCCTTGGCAGTTGGAGCAGTTGTTATATTTTGGTTTGGTCTTCAGTTGGCAAAAATATTTAATTAATGGCTTTTTGTTCTAATTCACTGTTGACCCCCACCTTGGCCTAAGGAGATAACTTAAGTTGTTTTAAAGTGGGGCCATGAAGGGGTACGCCTTCATCATAAATTTAATTAGTCTTTATTCAAATATTTCATCATCTTGAAAAGTGGACGCCACTTTTATATTTTTGAATAAAGTGAATTTCTATGAGGCCTTTTGGGACGCCACCTTGTGAAGTTGAATGGTTTTTGGAAATTGAAGGGTCTCCTGTGTCTCTTGGTCTGCTTCTCAGGCATTTGAAGAGTTTGTGAGCTCTTATTTATTGAAGGCTTTTGCTCCAGCATTTGATCCATGAAAATTATGCTAAAGTTATGCTGTCGAAATGACAATTGACATATTGCTTCGAGGAAGTCTACCTCCTAGCCTCTCATCCAATTTCGTGTTTGCAATATAACACCTAGTTGGCTACATTGCTGCTTCTCAACTTCAGACTAGCAGATTGAGCATCAAAGATTGAAGAATTTTGGAGATTTTGGTAATTTTGGTTTGCTGTTCATCAACTGCTGAAAGTGATTTTTATTCATGGCTTATTTTCCAGCTTGAATTTCGTTCTGGGTATTTAACCAATCTGTTTGCTGACCTTGGGCGACCATTTATGCAAGTTTTGAGATTTTAATTTGAAGTGTCTGATTTTTAAATAAAATCGCCCCTCCCAAGAGGGCCGTACCATCTCATGTGCATTGGGAATTGTGCAAGTAAAAAATAAGTTGGAGTTGCTGCTGTTTGGTGCTTGGATTTTGGGCGCCTACCTCTTGAGAAATATTTGCAAAAGATTTCAGTCAATTCGGAGGTGAAACGAGTGAGTTATGAATATTTTACTGTTTCACAGTCTGCTGTTATAATTTCCAGAATTCTGATTTTTATATCAGACTGTTGCAATTTCCAGTTTTTTGGCTTATACTTCAGTATTTGAGTGTTATATCATTGTAGAAGTTCATACTTGTATCTAAGGTTCATTCCTTATCAATTGTACTTAGTAATTTGCAGAGTTTTATTTGTAAGGTTGAGATTAAGCATTACTAATCCAACCATTCTTTCATTTCTGCAATTTACTTTCTGTTTATCATTAAATTACCCCTGGATGGTTTACCGCCAGTGTGGACAATCTATTTGTAACACTCTTATACCCACTTCATAGTGGTGAATCCCCACAGCATTGTGGATGCCCGCCGCAGCGGATGAATTGCTTTCTATTGTAATCTTTTCCCCCCACTGTTTGGTGGTAGTGTGGAATTGTTTCTCATGGCTGGTTATCCGCCTAACAGTTTATAATTTCAATTTCTTAGACTCCGTCATATGTTAGCACCTCGCCCTCAGTGGGATCTTGAGTGCACATTCTTGACGTTGAGTAGTTCTTCCATTCAAATTCAGTTTCTTCAATTCAAGTTCAGTATCTTCCATTCAAGTTCAGATTTTTAGTTTGAGGCTAACGCTAATCCAATCATCTATTGCTGGTTATTTTGTGTTACTTCATCGAAAAAATTGGTTAGTATATTTCGAGAGATGGGAAGGATTAAGATTAACGCAAATCTACTCCAGCTCATTGAGACATGATCATATAAGGAGGTCACCTTTCAAGCATAAAGTTGTCACTACAAAAAATCCATGATTAAGCATAAAGTGTCACTACAAAAAATCCATGATTCAAGTCGGAAGTTTTAGTGTCTACTAGAAATCAAACTTTCTATTTTTAGGAAAAAGTTGCTTTTTGCTTCTTTTTTTCTGTTTCTCGGATTGAGTAGAGAAGCTCAAATATCCAAATTTCTATTTTTGGAAAATGAAAAATGGAAAGAGTTAAATGAAGTTTAACGTTTTGGCATAATTGTTGAAAATTCCTCTATTTTTGCAAAGGGTGGAGATTTCTTGACTACAAGCCAAGTAATGGAGCTTTCTTGACTGTGTTGCCATGTCTAAGCTTTAACTTTTTGGTGCCTATCAATTGAAAGTTCCACTTCTTGGTGGCTAGTATCAAAAGTTCCACTTCTTGGCATTAAGTTCCAAAAGTTCCACTTGGCATTAATGAACCAAAGTTCCACCAAAAAGCAACATGGGCATCTAAGCCCCACTAGGCACCAAAATAACCTACTTTTTAAGGAAAAACAAAGATAGAAACAAAGCAAAAGTGGCACACAAGTTAGCCTATGGGCCCAAGTGAAGAACGAAAGGCAAATAGAATGAAATAAAGGAAAAAATCGATGGATTTGAGCCCTCCTTTTAAAATGATGCCCAAGATGAGAAGGATAAGATCGAAAGAATGCGTTGGAAACTCATTTTTGTTATTTTCAAAGAGATGAAAATAGAATAGCTTTAAAACTTTGCATTGAAGTTATTATTTTATTATTTTTGAAGCTTTAAGAAGCTATAGCTAGAAAACTATAAATATTTGTCATTTACACAAATTGTATGTTAGTTGATGCTAGACTTAAGTTGCAGAAATTGTCATTCAAAGGTTGAAATCAAGTTAAGGTGTTAAATGTTTGAAACGAAAGACACTGAATGTTATGCTTAAGTTACAAAAACCATCTAGTTGATAATTTTATTTAGTCAATATTAAACCCATATTTGTAATTCTATGAGTTGAATTGAATTGAACAATTTTGTCAAACTTTGTGTTGATGTTCATTGCTCATCGAAGTAATAACTTGGTGTAGTCCTTTCACAATTTATTTCATGGAATCATGTGATGTTCTTTTGTTTTATCATTTCCTTTGTCAATGCTAACATATTGGTCTTTGATTTAGCCAATAAATAGTGTCCATTGGTGTTAAGTAATTGAATCCTTGTTTGTAGTTGAACATTGGTCTCAATTTTAACTAGTAGGAAATTGCATTTGTTTGTGTTTGAGTTGTTAGTCCACCTTAGTTTGAAATTTTTGCTGCAATCATGGCTATTGATAGTTTGGTGTTGCATTTGAAGAAAAAACATAGTCAATGTTATATTTTATACTAAAAGGAAAACCTTTGTTGATGATTTGTACATCGTAAATATTTGTGGATTATCTTAGTTTTAGTTGAAGTCTTAGAGAGCACCCCTTCTAATTTGAAGAATGGTTGTACTATATTCATTGTTTTGTTTTGTGCTGTCACGAAAGTGACAAATTAAAACACTGACAATACTCACTCATTAGTGAATGAAATCTACTCCTTTCTTGCACAACCAAGTGGAGTTAGCTGAAATATAAACCCAATCTACAAAAGAAACTTAGGTTGCCACCATATGCCCATACATATGACAAGAAGACCTTATTTCTTTTTCAAATTAAATAAGTACTCTATCCAAGCATCATGAGACAAACCCTTATCATTCATTGGTGGTGTATCCTCACAAAAGGCATCTCCTTCTTATTGCTTGATGTCTTGTAATTGTCCTTTTGCCCAAGTGGCTGCTTGATCTTGCTTTGCCCACACTTTTGGTGAAGTTGGGATGGAGTTTCCAATGCTTATCATCCCCGCCATGTCCCCATTTTTGGCTTAGCATCGATCGCGGAGATTGGTCATATCATGAGACCCTCGTGATATCGACAGAGTGGGTTAGAGGGTCGCTTCGGCTTGGCCTCTCGGCCAGATTGGCAGCTTTGATCAATTGGCTTTCGCTTAGTCGACGACATTTTGCGAATTGCTATTTTTAGCAGTTCCTGGCAGGCAGAGTGGGACCACTGCTATTTTTAGCAGTTTGGCTGTGGCGGCATCAGGAATCACTTCAGAGTTCGTCAGCATCAGACGGATCAGTCATCGGGTTAGAAACGAGGAAGATATTAATATTTAATGACATTTATTAAATATTAATTAATTAATGATTATAATATAAAGTTATAATTTAAAATTATAACTTAAGTGATTTCTCACTGAGGGGTGCGCCCAACATTAAAAAGGGGGCCAGTTTGTGAATTAAATTATTACAAAATATTTTGGCTGAGAACTATTGAGAATAAAAAGAATTAAATTGTCAAATATATTAAAATTCCCTATTATTAAGGAATTCGCCCTTTTGAGAAGATTAAAGGGTTTTGCCTTGAAAGTTGAGCTATTATGACATTTGAGAATCAGAATTTGATCAAGACTTCGTCAGAGAACGGAAGCCTTAGGGTTTCGTCTCGATACATTGGAGAACAAGCCATCTCCAGTGGGAGCGATTCAGAGGATGTGAAATAACATCCGATTTATTGCCAGGCAGAGGAATTTCTTCATCCAGAAGAAATTACAGAGTTACACAGAGTTATTTCAGCAGGGTTTCAGACGAGTTCCTAATCCAGAAGGGTCTGCAGTAGAGAGGCACCTATATTCATCATATACAAAGAATCTTCATAGGGCCGTACAAATTATTTATTGCAGCTGTGTAGTACCAGGCCGTACCAGCCATTGTACTTGGCCGTACCACTGAAGAAGGCCATACCTTATTCTCCAGAGTCAAACGCCTTCATCTCACATCTTCTGAGATCATCTGTCAGGGCGCATCAAACCATATCCAGAGGTTGCTAAGGGAGCCGTACCTTTTATATTTATTATTGTTGGAGCCGTACATTTCTGACAGGGCCGTACTTGTATGGAAAGAGGCGAGTTTGTGATCTTTAGGAAAACGCCTATCATTTTAAATACCAGTTTGCATCCTTGGTGGCGCTAGGGAATAAGGAGTGATCTGAGGTTG
>VDFB02369677.1:0-40592 GCA_007258455.2 Sequoia sempervirens | reverse complement strand
TGATATGAAAAGTAGTCAATTTATATTACACAATTTGGTAATTCAGGAGTTGCATTTTCAATCCAAAGAAGACAATTAGTGGACATACTGGTAATCACTATTTTTGTCATAGAATGCACAACAAAAAAGAAGAAAAATTGAAATTGATCATGGTGGAAAGGGTCAAAAGAATTTTGAACTTATAAACCTTGAACTATGACTAAGCCAGAGAAAATAGAAGATAGGAGGAGCAACACTATGAGTTGATGAGGAGATTTAAGTCAGGGGGTTAATTGACTAGCGCCATTGCCATTGATGTCAAAGGGTGAGAATTGAAGCAATAAAATATAGCATGATCCAAAACAACATGACAATACTAAAGTTAGGGAGTGCATAATAGTAAGGAAGGGCATGACAGGGAATTCTACTTGTCTTTTCCCACAAATTGTTTAATAGTATAGGTTAAATATTTTGTTCACCTAATGTTAAGATATTTATATGTATTATTAAATCATAGATGTTCATTATTTCTTCCTTCACACAAGCATATTTAATGCATGTGGAGGCTAGAAGCTATATTAAAAACTAAATCTATCCAATATCAGAGAAATGACTACAATTTATTGCTAGGATTTTAAAGGGTTATTTACTTTCACAAGTATCTTGTTGCATTATTTGATAACTTTAGACCTTGCTTGCTTCTTTTCATAAAGAAATTATATTCTAACTAAACAAAATTAATTTCAATCAAAGTAAGAAAACTAAGAAGAATGATTGAACCTAGCTTTAAATGCACTTCAAATCACCAATGAACATCTCAAGTTTTGTATACAATGTACTAGAAGAATAATGATGATTACATTTAGAAATGTATTAGTAAAACAACAGTGAATAAGCACACCCATACTCAGATCTTTATTACATTCAATAATAAATTGCACCATACATATAACCAAAGTTTAGGTGACAAGTTAAGTTGACAGGCTAGTTTAGGTGACAAGCTAACAAGTTAATGTGACAAAACATCATCATAATCATTTGTATTGCTAGCAAGATCAGAATCCTAATCACTCATGTCTACATCTGCTTGATTTTCTTCCTCATCCTAATCTATGACATGTAATACATTCTCTCTCCCAATTACCTCATTGGTAATCAAAATCTCTTCTTCAAACAATCCATCATCTTCATCCACTTCTTTGAATGTTTCTTTTAAATTAACATATTTCCCATCGAGCATTGTATTGACAACTTCCATGAATTTTGGTTTCAAACAAGACTACTTTTGAATGACATACAACCATCCTAGGCTACTTACATCATCGATTAGAAATGATTGGTTAATTTGAAGAGGGGAAACATATGGCTCATCCATATCTGATAAAAATTGTTGTGTATTTGCATTACAAATCTATACTCGTCAATTTATATTGTGGATGTTCGGATCCACTTACATTTTAATAGTATAGGACTATTTTCCCAAAATCTACTTGAATAATTTCTTGGATGAATCCAACATAAAAAAAATTCTCAGTTTCGTGAAGAAATTTAGCACTAACAACACAATCACAATTTGTCTTTCCTTTTTCTTTTTCTTCCACTCCTAAATGACTACCATAGGCCCACATTCCACTAAATGCATAGCCCATAAATGTGGAGATTGTGAAAGATCACTTTCCTTCATTGTTGTATCTTGACCTTATTTTTTTGCATCACTGACTACATTAGCAATTCATTCTTCAAATTTTGTAAAAGAATCACCTCCAATCAAATCATGATGTCTACCCTTTTGAGATCGATGTTGCATCCAAATTTAATTATCTTCTTCATATTTTCTACATATAATATTAACGTACAAATAGTAAGATTAATAATATAAATGTGTAGATGCAATTGAGTGAATAAATTATTGTGTAATTTTTTTTTACCTATGCCACTTATCGAACAAAGATGTCTTTTCAAGAATATAAGCATGTATCACACTTTTTTCTTGATGTGATAGCTTGAAGTGACATCCATTTCCTTTTAATACTTCACCTGCAACTCTCTCATCTTCATCATCATCCCATACACATTGATTGACATTTTTAAAATCATTCATATATTTTGTGCAAAATCCAATGGCCTCTTGCATTGAATATCCCTCAAACATGCTGCCTTCCGATTTTTCCCTAGTACAATTTTTTTTTCCAAAACCTTCATATATCATTCTATAGGATACATCCATCTCATTCTTACTGGGCCACAATGTTGTAGTTCATATTCTAGATGTATCAAAAGATGCATATAAATATCAAAGATTGTTGGTGGAAATTCCCGTTCCTATAGACAAAGGACTTCAACAACCTCCTCCCTCAAACTATAAAATTTCAAAGGATCTAATACAAGTAAACGCATTCTCTATAATATTAGGAACAACCTTATAATTTCCAATCTTGGTCCCTTTTCCAAACTTGATTTATTTACCACAATAGGTAAAATATTCTTGATTATGATATGATAGTCATGGGTTTTGGGGCATCTTAAGCTTTTAATGTCAGTTTGGCTTCTAATACTATTACTTACATATCCAATGGGAAAGCAATTTTGAGACATCAACTATAAGAATTGTGTGCATTGTTTCTTTGTCTATACATAAGGAGCACTAGGTTTTATATTTTTTATCATCATATTTTTCAACCCAAATATTTTGACTAATCTTTAGTTATCAAAAGTCTTCACATGATGAAATAGTATCAAAAGCACCAAAAAGATTTTATATAATAGCATAGGCTCTATTTTCTCAGTATGCATAAAGTCAACAGTATGCCTAATGGCTATATCCTTAAAGTATGAAAACTTATACAATATGCACAACCATTTTACACCACTTTCATTACATGAATCATATCTACTACCAGCAATCCCATCATTTTCAATTATAAATGACATTATTTTTTGTCCATTCTCAACAATGTAATCACCCAGTATTAGCAATGGTGCTTCACAATTCTCTTCTTGACCATTGAAATATGTTTTTTTTCAATGATATGGATCATCCATTTTAAAGTAAGTATGATTTCCACAATAAATACACTTATGAAAAGTTCTTGAGTACCTTAAAAAATCCTTAGAGTTGCAAGCAATACATCTATGGTATCCATGAATAGTGAGACCATACAATGTGCCATATGCACGAAGATCATGAATCAAAAATAATAAGGAAGCTCTTAAAGTGAATTGTATTGAATGACCATCCCTTAAAGATTGAATTGCTTCAATTCCTTTCCACAATTCCATTAGCTCATCATATGATGGCTCTACATAAGCATCAATTGTATCTGAAGTCACACTTTTCTTTCTTGGTACAATCAATGATAGCATTAAGAAAAATGGTTTAGTTGCTAACTATGGAGGAAAGTTATAATTTATTAACAACACTAGCTAAGTTGACCATTTAGTACTTTGATCTAAGAATGGGTTCACCCCATATAGAGCCAAACCCAACCTTATATTACAAGGATCTTGAGAAAAATAAGGCCATCTATTATCAAATTCCATCCACGTCTTAGAATTAGGCACATGTCATTGTTTTTTATCAGTGCTCTTATTTTGGGCATGCCATTGCATAAGTTCAACAATATCTTTGCACCTATACATTCAGAGTAATCATGGGATTATTGAAAAGTGGTGAAGAATCTTTCTAGGAACCACAACTGATTTCAACCCTTGTCTATACCTCGCTTCATGACATTTTGAACATTCACTCTCACTTGCAATATTATTGGGAAATAATACAAAACCATTCACACATGTGCGGGTGTTTTCCTACCCTAAGCCTAGCTCTTTTACATTGCCTTGATTTAATTGGAAATGTGGAGTTAGGTGGTAACAATGAACTTAATAATGCCAATAACTAATCTACGCTCTCATTTTCCCAACAAAACACCACTTGCAAGTTAAGAATTTGAAGGATTTTTTTCAAATGACTTAACTTGCAATTAGCATACACAAGATTTAAAGCATCCTCCATTGACTTTACCCAATCATCATTTAGAATCTCATTCAATATTCTATCAACTTCAAACCCTTCATCTAACATTGCTACCTCTTCACCTATGTTTGGTGCCACTTCATATATGTTTGTTGCCTCTTCATCTCTCACACTTTGCAATTTTATCATATCTTCATAATAATTGTAATCTCAAGGGCGTATACCATTATGCGCATATCTTATCATATGTTGATAAATCACATTTATTTTTTTCACCTTTCCACCAGGACAGTCATTACATGGACTTGGATATTTGTCCATGTCCCTCTCATTGGGTACTCTCTCATCATTTGCATGGTATTGATTTGCAGTCAACCTTTGGCATTGATCCATCTATAATGTTCTACATTCCAATATTAATTTTGTTTCCTATTTCAAGAAAAAAGAAAAAATCTAAAAAACTCAACTTACTCAGGATCTAATACATGCAAACTCATTCTCTTCAACACTATTCAACACTTACCTAGAATTCAAAGTACTTCACAAAATTAGGATATAGAGTACTCTACAGGATTAGAATTAGAGCACTCTACAACAATTCAAATTCAAGAAATACATTTGGGCATCACTCGATAGAATCATATGTTCTACCTCTACATAAATCACTATGGTCAGTTTTGTGTATTTTTTACTTGTAGGATTCTCAACTATCAATGGCTAATTATTAGGAAACATAGCAACTACTTTTCCCTCATTTTGTTTCCCATGTGCAAGAGGAATCGAGACTAAAATTATATGTCATAAACTATCTATTACTGACACCTCGCCATTTATATTTCTAATATAAAAATATATGTTTCAGTTAAGAAAAAAAGAATACTGGTCAAATTATAATACACAAAGATAAGGAAAAGTTGGGGTTTTGTATACTATTTTTTTGCATTTATAGGAGCATGTTGTAATTCTAAAAATATTGTTGATCATGTAGACTTATGCTCATTTTACATGTCATCTACAATGTGCATAAAAGAAGACCGTGATGACTAGAAATAAAAAAAAATGTTATTTTTATCCATGTTTTATTGAGGGCCTTCCTTTTCTAGATGATAATTAAAGAAATTATTTAGCAATGGAACACAAAATTTATGCTTGTTCTATTGATGAATCACAAGCATTTAAAAATATGACAATCTTGTCAATGTTAATGAATACACAAACACTAACAAACAGGCTAATGAACTCTTTGTTGTAACTTTGAGCATTACTTATTAGCATAAATTATCAACATGTTGAGATAAGATGACTTGTTCTAAAAATTGATATACTCCCATGTTTGGACATATAGAATCAATTAAAATAGCTTGGTACAATTGAATAACTGGCATAACTTTCAACTATGCCATATGAGACCGTCTTCTAGGATTCCATGCAATTAATAGCTTAGGCTTGCACACAATGTTACCCAAGCATTGAGGTCTAGGCTAGGGACATGAGCCCGTGGTTTAATGGAAAATTGATCAAAGGAATTGGAATTTGGATGCATGTTGCAAGTTCAATTCCCATATGCTCCAAAATGTGTATAGGAAACTAATAAAAAAAGTCTGTTAAAATTAGAATTTTATGTATGGTTATGGTACTCAGTTTCCTATGTAACTACTCTAAATTACACCAACCAATAACAAACTAATTATGATGTACATGCACTGCCCATTCCATGAAGACTTAGTGAAAAAAAGTCTCAGGGATTAGGTTGGTGAATTGGTTACAAAATTAGAAATTAATACCATACCCATGCATGCTAACATGGACCACAAATAGAAAACTTCAAGATAAGGTAACTAAATTTTATTCATTATACAATAATAAACGCATCCAATTCTTTCACAATATCAAGAACTCCAAATTGTTACATGGTAGTCAATGTCTTATGACAAGATACCCTCCTATTTATGTAACTCATCTCTTATAATACATCAATTTTTTTCTCCTAGATAGATATAGTTGCCAATCAAAAAGCTTTAGATTTTGTGTTTATGTAATGAGGGTTTTTAATTACCTCTGAATTCACTGCAAAAGGCATCCCCAAATTCAACTTTGTTGTAGAGGGCCTCGTCAATTTCAAATTTGTTGCACCAAACTCCAAATTCATTTCTTTCCTTTTTAGAAGTCTTTAGGTCCTCTCCAAACAAGCTTTATCACCCATGCAAGTAGTTGCTATACTTATATGCTAAAACCCAAAATGCCTCATGCCATCAAATTGGCACATAAACCCTCTTTGGTCAACTCCAGATCCATTAATAATTAACAAACTCTCATTGTGTTTGTAGAGGTGAATTTCACAAATAATGCCAATTGCACTCCCCACTCCCCCATCGAATTACCTCTACCAAATTCTAGACTTTACTACACTCCCCACTCCCACCAAGAATTTCCCAATTCACTATTAACCTTGCGCACAATACAACCCACTCCCATCAATAATTTCCCAATTCAAAATATTTATTTTAATTACCCACTTTAACGTCATATTTTCCAATTTTTATTTGTGTGACTATTTATTTAGTCATTTTCATTTGTGTGACTAATTATTTAGTTGTGTTTTTTACCTGACAATCAAATTAGTCATGTATAGCCATGTTGCAAAACATTAGTAGAATTTAGTCATTTTTAGTTGTCGTGACTAAAATTTTTAGTAACGTAGTCATTTATTTTCCAAATTCTACTAGTGACTCCTTGACAAAATCAAGTGGTTAAAAGGAAGAATATGACTAATCAAGAAGTAGCAAGGACAGTGATGAAAGAAGAAAACCTACCAGAAGTCTACTAAAGAGAAGCAATTCATACAATAGTTTGCATACTTAATAGAGCACAAGAAAGAAAAAATAGCTCAAAGACTCCCTATGAGCTATAGTATGGAATCCTATTCTCAAATATTTTTGTGTTTGGCGGAAAATGCTATATTATCAAAAGAGATGAAGAAAACTTAGGAAAGTTTGATGCAAGATTTGATGAAGCAATCTTCCTTTGATATTCTACAAAAAGAAAAGATTATTGGTGTCCTCTTCTAATCGAGTTCTTTCCCTAGAACATGCTACTCTGACAACCTCGAGGGACCCTCTTGTGTTGTCTGTTGTGGAAGAGCTTGTGCTTCCAATTCTAACTATTGAAAATGTGGTCATGATCTCTATCTCTCCAAAATAGAGGGGTTAAAAGAATGTGTTTCTTAACTCGAGTCTAGAAACAATGAAATATTATCCTCTATCGAAGGTGGTGATTTCCACTTCTGATATTGAAATATCAATCCCTAAATACACTAGTGTTAGGATCATTTCTTCCATGGAGAATGCAGTGGTGGGAAAAAAATTCTCTTTTTTCCCTACTAGGGACGTGGTAAGAAGATGGTCGACTGCTAAGTGGCACCTCAAGGCCAATGTGGAAGTTTTTGCTATGGATGGTGGGCTATTCCTATTCAAATTTAGACTATTGAAGATCTACTATATGTTCTCTCTTTGGGCCCCTAGGTTTATGGGAAACATATCTTTTCACTGTGCCACTGGAAACCTGGCTTTGACCCTTCTATTGATCTCAAAAAATCTACACCTGTTTGGCTTCATCTACCAAGACTACCACTAGAATACTAGGATGACTTTGTTCTCCAAAAGCATTGGTGATTCAATGGTAACTTCATTACATTGGACACCATCACTAAAATGAAATACAGGTTAATTTTTGCTCATTTCTATGTTAATATTGATATTAAAAAGTCTTTACCCAACTCTATGATGTTGAGCTCCAAATTTGGGTCTTGGAATCAACAATATTTCTATGAAAATGTTGTGGTTTATTGCCAAAAATGTGCTAAACTTGGGCACCTTATTTTAGACTGTAAGTCCACTATTAGACAAAACCCTGGTTCTAATGAACCCCAAGGTATGACCTCATAAACAACTATCCTTTTAATTCTGATCTCCATAAAATTATTGACTCCTTAAACAAATTTGGGCCTTCTGTTGACCTTGCCTCTATTCTAAGTATGAATTTTCCTAGAAAAGTTTTGTTGGACAATCCAAGGAGTTTATATAGTGTTTTGGTGGTCCCTAAGGTTCCATTGTTGAAGATGGTTTCTGTTGGCCCTGCCTTAGATCTGGGTTTGACTTCTCCCAACAAAAAATTGTTGGAAAAGTATTCTCTAGAGAGTTTACATAGTGTTCTAACAGCCCCTTAGGCTTCGTTTGTGGAGATGGAAAGTGTTAAAAACCCCTAACCTTGTCTTGATTAAGGATGTTCGAGAGGGAGAAATATTGTGCATGGAAGTTGATAGGAAAGCTTATGGATCTAGATAGAGTGACACAACTGCCCTATCACAATTCCAAACCAATGAGGAAGAGAGTTGGAAAAATCCAAAGAAAAAAGGTAAACAAAAGAAAGCAGATGTGTGGGGGGAATCCAAACCTAGAAAACACAACCAACGACAAACCATGAACAGAGAGATAACCAAGGAGATTTTTATTGGAAAACAAAGGACAATGGAAATGTCCTTAGAGAAAGCATCTCAATGAAATTCCTATCCTAGAACATGAGAGGGATAAATAGCCCCCACAAACAACTGTATTTGAAGAATTATGTGTGGGGAAACAAGATATATGTATTGTCGTTACAAGAAATAAAAATCAAAAATCAAAATTTGAACACATAGCTAGGTACATTTGACCTAATGCCCATTTTTCTTGTAGTTATGTAGATGGGGCCTCGAGTGGTTTGTCTGTGATGTGGAATCCTAATAGACTAAGGGGTATTGAAATCTTCTAGAGCAGGAATAGTGTGGGAATCCATTTCTCTCACTCTAGATTTTCTTGTTTTCTAATTAATATCTATGCCCCCAGTAAAAGGAATTCTAGGAAAGGCCTTTGGTAGGATCTCGCTAACTGGATATAGAATAATAGGGGCCCACTAGTTGGTAGTAGGATACTTCAACTCTCCTTTATATCCTTTGAAAAAGAGAGTAGGACTAATAGAATATTTTGATAGTATGGCTGACTTAGCTGATTTTTTAAGTAATACAAGGCTGGTGGGCATTGACTTATAGGGCTAGAACTTTACTTGGACTAATAGGTGAATGGGGTATAGTCTAATCTAGGTCAAACTTGATATAGATTCCTTTTCTCTCCTAATTATACGACTTTAGTTAACTCCAATCTATTGGCGTTGCCCCAGACTGTCTCAGACCATAACCCTCTACTTCTAGTCATGAATGATCACTTTGTTGTTGGTCCTTTTCCCTTCCAGTTTGAGATCATGTGGAATTCCCACCTAGACTTCAAGATTACAATTTTTGATTGGTGTAATGTCCTATACATGGCTCCCCCATGTTTAGGGTATTCCATAAACTCATGTATATCAAAAACATGGTTAAAGGTTGGAACAAGTGGGTGTTTGGATATGTCTTCCATCATAAAAGAGTGATCTCTAATAAACTAATGATGACACAAAAAAGGGAGGAGGGAGATGTTAGTTTGCAAACTTTCCAACAGGAGAGAGATGAACACATGGAATGGGATAAAGTCTTGAAAAAAGAGGAGATATTCTAGAAGCAAAAATCCAAATTTCAATGGCTGAAAGAGGGTGACTGAAACACTTCTTTCTTCCATGTTTTAGCCCTCAGGCACAGAAAAGGAACTAGATAAAAAAGCTAAGAGATGAGTTAGGAGTTGAAGTTACCACCCCTACCCAGATTGGTCTATTTTCCTTTGGTTATTTCCAACGTGCCTTATCTAAGTCTATTGTGGCCCCTAATTCTACTTTTGATGACCTATTGCTAGATCCCCTTCCTACTTCTCTATCATGTCATGGGGATGGCTTCCACCCACTTTGTGAAATACATAGTGGCGGTGATGATGGAATTATGTCTATTGGATGAGGTGGGGGTGATTTTTCCAATGAGATCGAGACCCCACTACAAAAAGAGCCATGGTGTGACAATTGAATGGAGCTCCTAAGCTGGCATATGGATGAGGTCCCCATGTTGTTGACACTGTAAACACCTTTTGATATAGTCATGTGCTTCCCTTTCCATTATAGGCCAATAGTACCCCATCCTCAACAATTTCTTAGCCAAGGTCATTCCACTCGAGTGTGAACCACAAATGTCATTATGTACCTCAGTTAAAGAAGTCAAGGCTTCCTCAGCACTTAGGAAACATAATAGGGTTCCTTCAATGTTTCTACGGTAAAGGGTATCTCCTAGGATGAAAAAATGAGAAGAATTTCTGACAAAGGCTCTTTTGAGGTTTTGGGTTGTGTCTGTGGGAGGACTCCTATTCTCAGACAAGTGTATATATCATGGTACCAAGGATTACTGAGACCAACAATTTCGCACACAAATTCATAATCCGGTACCATGAATGCTGGTACAAGAAGTTGCTCTACGAGGAATTCTTATCTTGGGACATTGTGCAAGATTTCCAAGAGTGATCCAATCATAGCCATGGCATCTACTGCTCTATTATTTTCTCTTAGTAGCTACTCAAATGTGATATCAATTAAGAACTCCTTAATTCTTTCCATCAACTTTTTGTAGGGGGTTAACTTGTCATCCTCTGTCTTGTACTCACCATTTACCTAGTTGATTATGAGTTGTGAGTCTCCATATACCTTAAGTGCCATTATTTTCTACTGCACTACAATTCTTAGTCCTATGACAAGAGCTTCATATTTGGCAATGTTATTTGTGCAAGGGAATGACAACTTGTATGATTTAGGTATACAATCTCCTTGTGGAGTGATGAAGAAAATCCCTACTCCTGACCCCTGTTGCATGTAGGATCCATTGTAGTACATTTTCCAATGATCCGCCACACTCAAGTTGAAGATTGATTCATTAGGGAATTCTAAAATAAGTGGATTTTCTACATATATGGGTTCCTCTGTTAGTTGATATGTAATTGCTTGTCTTTTGATAGCTTTGTGTTCCACATACTCGATATCATGCTCTGTGAGAATGATAACCCGCTTTTTTGTCCATCCTATGAGTGTGGCCTTGGAAATCAAGTACTTAAGGGGGTTTATCTTTGCTATGAGTTTTATTTGATGGGCTAGCATGTAATGTCTAAACTTTTGGGCTACAAATACAATTGCTAGATAGGCTTTCTCAATAGATGTATAGTTTAGTTCATGAACCACCATAGTTATACTGATACAATAGATTGTTCTCTCTTTTCCATTTTCATTGTGTTGTGCTAGGAGAGCACCGAGAGCTCTTGCTTTTGTTGATATGTATAAGATCAAGGGTTTGTCTGGAATGGGTGGCATGAGCACCAACGGTGTGAGTAAGTACTCCTTGATCTTGTTGAAGGCTTGGTCACACTTGTCATCCCATTTGTATGCTACCCCCTTATGGAGTAGATGAGAGTATGGGATTTTCTTGTCCACCAATTGCGCTATGAATCTACGGATTGACTGGAGTCTTCCTTGTAGCCCTCTTAGTTGTTTCAATGTTTTGGGTGCCTCCATTTCAAGTATTTCCTTGACCTTAGCTAGATCCACCTCAATTCCCCTCATACACACAATGTATCCTAGGATCTTGCCTAATTGTACTCCAAAGACACACTTCTTTGGATTTAAGCAGACCTTATACTTTTCAAGTCTATCAAAGATGGCACTCAATGCCACTATGTGATCTCATCTTTTCCTTGATTTGGCCAGTATGTCATCCATGTAATCCTCTAGGGTATGTGCAGGATCATCATGGAAAAAATAGGCCCTTAAGTGGCAAAAAAATCAAAAAAATCAGAGTTAGACAACTTGACGTAAAAATTTGAATAAGTTATCTATATTATTTTTAAAATATGTAAGAATAGAATCTGTAGAAAATTGAATATAGTTTCTAAACTACTAGGTTTGTTTAAAAAAAAAAATCTATTTGGTGAAAATTTGAAATTTCAATGCTATAGTATTTAAATTTTAGGGAAAAATAAGAAGGTAGGTGTCTATCCGATCACCTAACCACAATAAAATGATAATATTTTTTTATAATATTTTAGATATAAGTAGAGGACTCATGTCACGATGTGATGCATATTTTTTGTAATTTTTCCAAGTAAATAATTAATTATGTTTTTATACAACTTTTAAAAATATAAAAACTCATATCAACGACCACTTTAACAGGTAAAAACTCATGAAATTCAATTTTCATTTTTTTAATCCTATAGTATGTGAAGCATAGAATGTGACACATGTTTTGGATTCAAAAAAATGTTATATCGTTGAAAGCTATAGATGTTTTCAATCGGTCTCAATGGGACTTTAGTCATAATTTGAATAGAAAATGAATAATAATTACTTATTAAATTCAAAGTAAAGCATAATTTATATTGGTTAACAGATGAGAATCTCCTTTAAAAACCCTTTTCGTTTCATCAATTTTGGGTAAAAAAAAAGTCGTCAACCACATACCCATCATATTGCCACTTTTTGGCCCATCATGATCCTGCACATACCCTCTACAGTCTTATGGATCATATCATGAAAGATTAGTGTCATGGCCCTCTAATATGTTGCTCCAGTGTTCTTTAGGCTGAATGACATCATGTTCCAGTAGTATGTCCCCCATGGACAAGTGAAGGTTGTTTTATGTTGGTCCTCTTTTGCTATCATGATCTGGTTATATCCTGAGAATCCATCCATTAGGGATAACATCCCATGTCCTACTGTCATATCCACAATAATATCAATGTTTGGGAGTGGAAAGTCATCCTTGGGACATGCCTTGTTTAATTCTCTAAAATCTATGCCGATACGGATGCCCCTAGTGGGCTTTGAGACAGATACAAGATTGGAGACCCACTCTGGATAATCTATCGGTCGTATGAATCATGCATCCAGGAGCTTTTGCAATTCCATTTTGACCAATAATGCTATCTAGGGATGCATTTTCCTTAGATTTTGTCTCATAGGCTTTGCTTCAAGATATACCGCTAGGTGATGAACCACAACCTCTGGATCAAGTCCAAGCATGTTGGCATAGGTCCATGCAAAGTTCACTTTCCTTTCTCTTAGGAACATAGCTAGGAGTTCCTATCCTTTTGTTAAGAGAGACTCTGCATAGAATGTTATGTGTGGTACCTCTTTTGTTCCCAAGTTGACTGGGTTGCACATTTCTGCTAGAACCATTGACTTGTCTTGATGGATGGCATTGAGAGGAAGATTGAATCCTTCATCCTCTAGTGCCTCAGAGAGGTTTTCACCATCAGATATGTCCTTTATTTTTTCTTTTTTCAAGTCAGAGAGTACCACAATGTGGTTTTCACTCAAAGACCTAGAGATTATTCTCAAGTTTTCACTTTTACGACTAAAGGATTCAATCATTTCCCTATAATAGGCATGTGTGTCTAGTATGATGTTGAATCCAACTTTGTGATCTCTACATGGTATATTATCCCTTAGTCCCATGAATTCTGAAAGTGCCTCATCATTTTCAAATGTGTCTAGAATCGGTGGTCCTCATTGGTCGTAATCAATGATCTAGGGATAAACTAGGTTTATTTCATGGGTTTGACTGGTTGACTCAAATAACAAGGTACTAATCACGAGGAGAGAGGAATTCTCAAATAGCATTGGTAAGTTAGTTATGGCATCTTCCTCATCATCACTACTACTACAGATGTTGGTTATGTCAAATGTGAAGTTGTTTATGGCTCAAACTGTAGATACAGGAAAGCGAAGTTTGGTTGTTGATAGTTGAGAGGGGGTCTTGACTACTTTAATTGGGGGACCTCTGCCACATATGGTTACACTTGGAGGGGTACATATAAGGCCAATATTTCTCAAGCACATCTCAAGAATGATTGGTATTAGGAGACCATTGTCATTCTATCCAAGCCTCTTGTTTCTATCATAGCCCATACTAAGCATCATTTGTAGTCCCTTGTTGCTTTCATCCATGGGTAGATCAGGCATAGGCCTTTCATCTTGGTATAGCAAGCTAGATATGTCTCTTTCATCCATCACTTCTTGGCTTAGGTCTCCCCAACTTCTGAATCTAAAAGGGCAAGCTCTAAAATTTTGGGATGATGTCCTAGTTGGTTGAGGTTGTCCATGAGACCTAGGAGATATTAGGGATGGTGGGTGTCTTTGTCTCAGAAGTGGAGACCAAGGTAGTTGGGTCTATATATGGAGTTGAAGGGCCTTCATCATTCTTCAACACTTGGGGGATTTTATAATATTTTGCTTCTAGGATTTTGCAGTAAGAAAAGGGTTCGGGATCCCCATGAATCGTGACCTCTTGGTCTTGGTATGTGAATTTGACACATTGGTGGAAGGTTGATGCAACTGCTTGCATCCCATGGATCCATAGATGTCCCAGGAGAATGTTGTAAGGAAAATCGAGGTCAAGGACCTAGCAAGTGGTTTCCATAATGGTTGGCCCTACTTGAATAGGAAGTTGGATGGTGCCCTGAGACACTCTTTCTTGATCATCGTAAGCCTTGATTGTGATGCCCTTGCCTTTTTCAATGGAATCCTCTGAGATTCCTAAATTCTTTGTAAGCTTGAGGGAACAGATGTTTAAACCTACACCCCCATCCACCAAGACTCTCTTGACTTTTTTCTTATGCATTAGGACCTCCAGGTGGAGTGCACGATTGTGAAATGGTTGGGTGGGAAAGTCTTGATTGAATAATGTAAGGAGATTTGGGGTGATGATGTTTCTTACCATAGCTTGGAATTTTTTAGCATCAAGATCTGCGGAGATGATGGATGAAGCCAATGCTTCCTCGAGGATCTTTCTATGGGTTGGTGAAATCTTCAGCAACTCCATGATGGAGACCTGAGCTGGGGTTCTCTTTAGCCAGTCTAAGAAGTTTTAGCCATTAGGGACAAATCTTGGATTGGAGGTGGATGCTTTAGATGGCTAAGATGGTCCTATGATGGTGAATTTTCTACCACATGTGGTGACTCCACAATCAGCTTTGGCTCCTTTGACGTTAATTATAGTGACCCATTCATCTAGAGATGCAATAACATGATCATACACATGATTTACACTTTTGAATGTACCTGTTTTCACCCAGAAATGCACCTTGATGCAAAGTTGTCAAACTGAGCTTTCTGGTGAAACATTGGATCACTCCAAGGTTGTGGGTCACCTGATGTTGGAGTGAACCTCTAGAGAAGGCCAGCTTCCTTTGGGTATCACCTAAACTATTGATCTTTGTGAGGTAAAGGGAGAATAAATGTATAAAAAATGAAACTATAATGAATGATTCCTATGGTGATACACCGAGTTGATGAGAAATCAGAAGAATGAAAACAAAAAGCAACCACACTGAGAAAACTAGACTGTAGCTACTTTACTTACTCAGTTTGACCCCATTAGACTTATGCATCACTCTTGACAGGTTTGATCCACATACATATCTCAAGAAGGAAGAAACAGACTTCACAACTTTGTGGTATGAATATAGATTGAGAAAACACTGTTAAAGAAATGCATACATAAGCTAACATATAGAAATGAGAGTGGTAAGAGCATTAATACTTGTTTTCAAGGTGAACATTGTGTTGCATTCTAGATTTTGATTTGAGTTACAAAATATACATCAGTTGAGGAAGGATAGCTAAAAATCACTAACTCTTATGGATGCATTACCCGAACTATTTATAGAAAGGAAAAAAATGCCTTATATACAGACTGTGATAGCCCCCTAGGGCTTACAAAATATCGGGCCCAAAAAGAACAATCCTTAGATCTTTTGATTGAAATAAATGTTGAAGCCTGTGTGTCCCCACTGTGTGTGTCAGTGAAGAGCTACCCTCATAGAAGCCTTCTGATATTTCACAGCTACTGCATTCATTGATCCATTGTGTCATGTTTAGCTACTTCGGCTGCATCTTGAATGCCCTGATCTTGCAATAGATACACGTCACTTGTTATCCTGTTGACGTTCTTTAGACTGTCACGGTTTACCTTCAGATCTCTCTGATTGGTTGAGTAAATTCCATGCAGCCTCTTTGGTTGGTCTAAAATCCTTTGATCAGAATCACATCTCGGTGAGACACTGAAAGTGTCTCACCAATGTAATTATGACCTACTGAAGCTATCAACGTAAAATGGAGCTATCGCTGAGAGCTTATGGCGGGCTCATTTCGCTTACCCCGAGCTTGCTTTTCTCCTCCGGGCTCGAGCTCCTTCGGCAAGACACTATCAAGTTGGGAAGACATCTTAGCGAGGCTTGTCATTTTGCTGATGCTCTTCTTTCGCTGAGACCTTGGCCGGTCAAGAAGAGGTCCTCCCGAACTCCAAATGTTATGCCAAAGGCCCCTTTCTCCTTTGCGTCGGGGAGACTTTTCTCTCGGCTAGACCTTATGGCAATAGCCTCCATCCTACCCGGTGATGTGTTTGCTTTCCCTTGGTGTCGGCATAACCTCTTCATCTCAGCAAAATATTTCATCGAAACCTCTATCCTTTGGCCGAAACCCCTTTCATTTGGAAGCTCCACTGTCAGTGAGACCTTTGTCGATAACACTTTCCATGTCGCCAAGACTTCCCGGTATCGGCAGGACCTCAGGGTGATATCTTCAACTGTTGAAGAGCCCTTTCATGCTTTGGTGGGGCCTCCCCCGAAGTCTCCTCAACCTTGATATTACAAACCATATCGGCAAGAGTCTGCCGATGTCACCCTGACACATTTTGGTCTACTTGATCCTTGCATTCCTTATTTTATTCATAGTCGCTATGACCTTGTGACATTGGGAAGACCTCACATAGACTGCATTTGCTACACTGAAAGGTCTCAATGCATTTTGAGTCGTCGAGACAAGGAAATTGTTACGCCGATAAGGGTGCTTCATTATTTTCCATCGATGAGACTGAAGGTCACTCACCAAGACCTTACGGCGACCGCCCCAACCTACACCGATGAGTACATCCTTCCACCACCGATCGATGAGACAAAAGTGAACTCATGCCGAAAGAAAACCATTTTGCATGCTGTCGGTAAGACCAAGAGAACTCGCTATGACTATATACCAACACCGCAACTCATGCCGAAAGAACCACCATATACATAGTCGGGGAGACATGTTGAGATCGGTAAGACACAACCCCGACAACTAAGACATATGTCGATTGAAGCATCCACGGTCACCAAAACAAAAGAAACGTCCTGTCGAATGAAAAATGTAGAAGACCTGTTATCATCGTGACATTGGATGAGTCTTGTCGATAGGCAACACAGACTCATGCAAGCAGAAAATGTAACATGGGTCAGGGAAACAGTCACAGACCTACGCCGATAGGAACCAGAAAACAGAAAATGCAAGGCCCAAGGGAACATATGATGCAACATAGTAAAATATGGCAGAAAGTGTTCGAGAGGGCACTTATTTGGAAAATTATGAGTGAAAACATATGTAAAACATCAGATTTTTACAACTCCAACAAAATGCATGAAATAATCCTCAATGGAGAAAACCCATTTGGCCCTTATGAACACCTGCAACATAGATGCCTTGCCTGATTGAGCCTGAGGGTGAAAATTTAGGCAACAGTACCCTTTCCTTTATCATTATTATTACTTCCCTTGTTATGAGTGGACATCAAATTCGTCTAGATCTTTAAGTCTTGGTTCCCTGTCGGTTGTTCCACATTTATGATTTTATCATCTATGAGATCTTGGATCAATTTTTTCAACCTCATGCAGTTAGCAGTTGTATGCCCCTTGATTTTGTGGAAATCACAAAGGTAATTTTCATTGTACCATGGCTATTTTACCAAGGGCTCTTGATAGTTGTCATAGGTGGGAACTATGATGAGTTTTTCTTGCACCAATCTTTTCATGATAGATTCAGTTGATTCCCCGAGAGGTGTGTACTTCCGCTAGGGAGAATTTGTGTTTCGCTGAGGTGGTCTACCTTGATTGTCCATGTTGTTGACTGTTTGGTTGTTTGGTTATTGTGTGATAGTGTTGGCTTGTCGATTGTTCTGATTGTTGGCTTGTGGTTGTTGGGGTGCTTGTGTGTTTTATTGAGGGGCATTGATGACAACTTTGGCATTAACAACACCATCATTGGTAATGTTTCTATTTTTCACCCATGTGCGAGGTTTGTCGTTATAGCTAGTAGATGGGTGACTTTCTTGATAAGAAGGTGTTCCCCCTTATGAGATAAGGGCTCGTTTGATATTGAGCGCCTTGGGGATCAACTGATCGTAAGTTGTGATGCATTGCATCTTGAGATGGAAAGACAAGATTCTATCAAGATTTGCAATGATGGTTCATACTTGTTGTTCCTCAAGCATGGTGCATTTGCTTATGTTGGATTTTGATTGCCATCATTGCAAGAATGAATCAAATGTATCTCCCTTGGATTGTTTCATAGTTGATAGTTCTTCCAAGCTCACATCCATACCTATGTTGAAGGCATAGTTTTGCACAAATGCGTCCACAATTTCCTAGAATTTTTTTATTCCTAAGAGACGAGAGAACCAGTCAATAGTGGGACCTACCAAGCTCCAAGGGAACAGTTGCATTAGGTAAGTTTCATTGCATGTGACGTCCATGCAATGCACTTAGAACTCCCTAATGTGATCTTCAGGGTTTCCTATCCCCTGATACTTGTCAAATTTTGGGATCTCAAATCCTTTTGGGAATGGTTTCAAAATAATGCTCCTATCAAACAGATAGAGGCACAAGTTCTTTGGTGGCTTTGTGGTTTTCCCTGATTGAAGATCGAGCACTTGTTGTGAAAGAAATTTAATTTGTGTTCATACATCATCTTGAGGATCAGGGGGTGGGATGAAGGTTTTCTGAGAAGTTTTGATCATTGGAGGGATGGGTGGATTGGTTGGTGTGTTGGTGGATGGTGTTTGCACATTTTGTTGTGCCAAGTATGCTTGTAATTTTGTTGTACCAACAACGCTTGATGTTGGTCATGTTATTGTTGCGCTAATAGTGTATGTTGTTGAGCTTGTTGTTGTTGTGCCAACAACACTTGTTGTTGGGGTGCTAGTCGGGATGCTTCTTGTTGCTCTTGATATTGTTGCAAGGCCATTTGGTATGCGACGTGTTGTGTTTGTGCATGTTCCTATGCTTGCGCTTGTGCTTGTGCTTATGCTTATGCTTGTTGGGAAGCTTAGGTGATTTGAGCGGCTTGGGTGGCTTAAGTGGCTTGAGCAGCTTCTTGGGCTTGTTATTGTTGCAACAATGCTTGGGATTGCACCTGGGTAGCTTGTTGTGCTTGTTGTTGTTGCAACAATGCTTGGGCTTGCACCTAGGCGGCTTGTTATGCTTGTTGTTGTTGCATCAATGCTTGGGCTTGCACCTAGGTGGCTTGTTGTGCTTGTTGTTGCAATAATGCTTGGGCTTGTGCCTAGGTGATTTGTTGTGTTGCTTGAGCAGCCTAAGCGGCTTGCATGGCTTGAACAACCTGAGTGGCTTGAGCAGCCTGAGCGGTTTGCATTTGTTGCGTAGCTTGGTATTGTTGGAGTGCCTTTTGGTAGGCTTGGTGAGCTTGTAGCGCTATGTTGTAGGGTAAAAGCACAAAGTTGTGTCACACTTTCAAGCACAATTGAATTTAAGTATTTCTAACTAAAAATCAATTTTGGTCAAACATATGATCTAGTAAGATTCATTCTAGCTAAGTTAGATACTTCTACAACTTTTTCAACTAAAATTGTTGGCTAAAAATATATGGAGCACCACTTTGAGTCCAAATTGCAAAAAAAATAAAATTATTTAAAAAATTTAAAAGTTTTAATAACTCATACTAATGTAAATAACATTTTTAAAAAATATATAAAATACCCTTTTGTACATCCATAAGTGTAGTTTTCAAAAATATATTTATTTTAATAGTTTAATTATTATTTATATTTTATTTTGTATTTTTACTAAAAGTAGGTTATCAACACAAAATATGAGGTTCATTACCATGCCAAGGAAAAATACTAAAAATTATTAAAAAAATAGAAAAAAAATATGATGCACTAGATAAAAGAATTTATTTCAAAATGGTATAATTTTTTTTCCATTTTAGATAAATATTAATATGAAAGTTGGCATTCCATGGAAACAACTATTTTTTGATTCACACACATTTTAATATTTATTTAAAAATATATATTTATCAAAATTGGGAAAAAATATATCCATGCACTAAAGTTTCAAGTTAAAAATACACAAAAAAATTGAAAGAAAAAAATAAAATTTACTATAAAAAGTTTGACGTCTCATGCAACTTCATTTTTCAGCATTTTATCAGCAACTAAATTCTAGTGTTAATTTATTATTTAAACTAGTTTAAAATAATTTTTTAAGTTTTTTTTAAAATATAAACATAAAATATACTAAAAAATACATATTTTACTAGTTTACATCATTTCAAAATTCAAAACATATATGCCACTTTTTAGTGATTCAAGTTTAAAAGTTTGATCAGTGTTGGTCATTTCCTTTATAAAGTGTGACACAACTTTGTGCTTTTACCCTGTACTAGCTTACCGCATTTGGATTTGGTGGTGGTGATGGTGGATTTGGAATGTTAGATGTGGTGGTGAGTGGTTGAGATGTGTTTTGAGTGATTTTGGTGGTTGGTGTGATAGAGGTGTTGGGTCCTTGAGAGACCATGCTTTGGGGTGTTGGGATTGATGTCGTTGCTTGTATGGATACCACCTGTTCTTGTGATATCGGTGGTATATTCAGAGGATTACATGCAACGATTTGATTGGTTTTTTACAGATTGCAACCTTAGATTGATTTATTTTTTTTAGGTAAAGGGGGAGCCATAGACTAGGAAATGATGTTGATGTTTGTAGTGGAGGCAACGGTGGCAGAGGTGGTGCCAAGAGTGATGGAATCAATGGAAGGTTCTCTGGAGTAGATGAAGATGAGGCCCCAAAAATCCCACCTGGTTCAAATAAGCCTGCTTGTACCAATGGGAGGGAAACTTGGGTGTCAAGGGCATATGTTGGTGTTGCATGGAAAGATGTGTTGTTGGTGTCATGGAATGTGAGTGGGACGTATTGGTGGAGGGGATTTTGGGGAATGGTATTTGACATACCTATGATGGTGTTGGCATCCAAATTTTGATTATTAACAGGGGGTATTTTTAAAGGGCATGGAGTAACAAACTTCCCTTGTTAACAATGGGTTGTGTGGTGGAAATGGATGATATGGATTGCATAATGGGTTGAGTGATGCTTTGAGTGCGTGAGGTGAATGGTACAAGTGGCATGAAAGGCTTCTCCATAATAGTGCTCACATCAAAATCAAAAGGAAGTTTAGCTCCTTCTTTTATCAATTCAAGCATGTATTGGGAAGGGTTTAGTTTTATCATGGGCTTGGAAAGTCTATGGTTGTCAGGGTTTTGAAGCATTTCAGTGATCTCATCTTGGGTCATCCCCAAGTTGGTGATGTCTTCCACTTGTCGTTCCTCTTAAGGATCTTGTGTTATAAGAGAAAGATCAGGTAGTGGGTTGATAGGTCCAACAGGATTGAACTTGGGTGCGGTTTAACTTTGGTTGCTCAAAGTTAATGTTTCTTTGTTGTTTTCCATGTTCTTCTTGTGTTGTGATCTTGTTTGAACCATAAAATAGGGATCAATTTTCAAGAATGTGGGAGATGAATCTCTAATTCTTTAGATTGATCTAACTTTAGGCACAAAAAGAGAATATCTAGGATGATTAAGGATCAATGATGTGATGGTGAAATGTGTGAAATATGGATGATATGGATGTTTAAACTCTTTGAGATCTTGAGGGGGGTGCTAGACTTTTGGGACTTTTTGGATTCTTGGATTCAGATTTGTTTGATTTTGGATTTTAGTTTTGGATTCTTGGATTTTGATTTTGACCTTGATTTGGATTTGGATTGTTTTGATTTTGGAATTGGATAATGAATAAATAGATCCCAATGATGTTGGATGTTATCTATGGGATAAACTTGCTCACAAAATGATAATTTGACTAAGTGTAGGGAGAAGGATGCATCTACCCACACCTAACCAAACAAGATGATTTGATGATAATTTAACTATATGGAGAAGGATACATCTACACATACCTAGCCAAACAAAAGGTTTTGGTGTTTGATTCAAGGATTTTGATTCATGGATTTTCCCAAAAGTCTAGCATAAAGGATGGTTTCAAGATTTTCAAGAGTTTTTGGTGAGATGACTTTGATTTATGTTTGAAATATGGATGAAGATTTTGATTTTGATCTTATGTGTACCTAGAAAGACTTTTGTTTCCAAGACCTTAGTTTTGAAGAGCACGTTTTAATTCTCATACAAGATGCTCAAATTGTTGAAAAATTCTTGGATTCTGACAATAATAAAATGAATACAAATTTGGGTTGTTCCTTGAAGCTCTTTTGTAGAAGTTGAAGACCAATCTCTCTCTAAACTCATAGAGTGTTGGGAGACACTTTTGATGAGCTTTTGGACCAAGAGCTTTGAACTTGGGTTTCCAGATTTTGATCTTCTTTGAGAACATTTGATGCAACACATGTGTGGGGTTCAATTGTTCTTAGCTTTGCTTAGTGACCCCTTTTTACCAAAAAAAATTCTTGATTAGGTTTTCAAACAAAATTTCTAATGTCCTAACTTCTTATTATCCCACAAAGTGCTTTGTGTGGAAATCAAGGAAATCAAGGCAAAAGTTTCCTATTGTTGACTTTAGTAAGCAAATTGTGATGTAAATTCAAATTCTTAGAAACCTCTAAGGATAGAATCCCTAGGGAAAGCAATAACACTTGAATTTTTTCAATGGTATTTGCTTCCTAAAGGGTTTGAAATTTTATTTTCATGTTGAGTGTTTGTTTTTTAATATTTTCACTTCAAGCAAAGTGTTTTTTTCCCAAGAACATGCACAATCCTATGGATGAAAAGACAATATTTGTTGAATCCCCACTTGGATTTTTCTAACTATGCCTACTCTTAGAGGATGACTAGATGCTTAGCCACACTGGCTCCCCTCCATGACACACACTTCTCGGGTCAGCCAAGCATCAGTACCTATGAAACTCCCACGGCATACTTCTCATCTCTACTAAGAGTCATAAAAATATGGGGTGGCTTCAAAATGACCATTCTTGCACCAATAGATAGATTAAGGATTTTGGCCTTTCTAAACAAAGGTTCTAGTAGGGGCATTCAATTCGTGGGGGACCATCCATGCGGCGAGAGACCATTGTTGGCCTTCTCGTTGAAACAATCCTTGTGATACTTGTCTTTCCTCAAGTACCCACACTTATATACCTGTTGGAAGTCGCTTGGATTTAGCATGTTCCCAGTTGGGTTGTTCCCTTGAGTGATTACTTTTTCCCACAAGGCAAGTCCTTTAAGATAACCCAAAAGCAAGAAAACACATCCGTAGTTCGATCAATCTTTTTTGAGAAACAAAGAGAGAACACATGCGATATATTCCACTCACACTTGCAATATTTGTCCAATTTTAAACCCAAATTGAAGTGTGGAGGTAATTACTTACACAACTTAATATCACAAAAAGCCTATATTGATTTTCAAGATCGTCGTGAGGTGCAAGAAAAGCACATACGTCTTTTAGATTTTATTACTTTGGGTAGGTGATTACAAAACATAGAAGCACATGTTCATGTTAATCCTTCAAAGCAAGAGTGAATTTCTTTTTAAACATCAAAAGGAAAAGTGAAAGTTGCTTGTTCAATTGTTACCCTTAAACAAAATCTAGTGAGTTTTCTAAAGTTCGTTTTAATCCTTGTGTTTTGTTCTTTTTAATCCCAAATTGAAATCTACTGAATACTAAAATCATGAAAGATAGCAAATTCTTAGGATCAAGGGATTATAATTTCTCCGAAAAGTGTTTAAAAACACTTAATACAACAAAGAAATGATGTTATAATTCAAACTTCTCCTTGCTTCCTCCTTTCACTTCACCTACAAAAACTTATTAGTCCAAGAAACAGAGAGGTAAAAAACAAGTTAATAGCTCAAAATAATCAAAGGAAAAAAGGAAAATGTCAAAAATAACTTGAAATAAACTTTTTACCCCACCCCAATGGCGCAACCCACATATGCATCGCAGTTTGAAGAGGTCACGACACTATATAGCGCCATTAGGAATAACATCAACTCTCTGTATTAAGGACAAAGAGTGTGATTGCGACACTGTTTTGGCAAGCGACACTGTTTGAGATTTGGGAACCTAGCGACAAAGGAATGGCCTAGCGTCAGAGTTTAAAATTTTGAATTTTTGGGCAGGAACACACAATGGCGAAGTTTGGAGTTTTCAGCATCGTTTTATGGCGTCGCTAGACTGGTTAGCGTTGTTGTATGGCACCACTAGACTGATAGCGGCGTAGCTTCCTATAAGTACAAAAGTTAACAAAAAACATGAATTTTTTGAGAAAAATATGTTGAAATCTTCAAGTTCACCCTCCCTCTAGCGCCAAAATGTGAACCCCAATCCTATACCTGCACAAACATAGCAAACAAACACAATATTAGATACATATGCAAGTTAGAACTAAGATTCCCCATGCAATTCATCTACAATGCTCAAAATAGAAAATAAATGAAGAACAAAACAAGAAAAGCTATTAAATCCTATTTAAGCATGCAAACTCTCAATCCCATGGGGGAATTGGTGCTAATTTGATGTGAAAATTGGCCCTTTCTCAATCCTTTTTAAGCTTAGTGATGACTTGATGAAGAGATGTTGATTCCTTAGAGAAAATCCTGCATAACTTAGCTATGATGATGGAAAAATGCTATAGAAATAGATGAATTTTCTCTAAATATGAAGATAGTAACTTTTCTCTAAGTTGTGGATGCAAATAACAAAGATTGTGGATCCAAAATGAGAAAAAAGTCTCTTATTTATAGATGAGATTGAGAGAATAAGAGGCAAAATGGATGAATGTGAGAGTAATCTTCAACCAATGTCCAAATGCCACTTGTCAAGATGTGAGAAGATGAAGGTTGAACACATTTTGATGAATGTGCCAATAAATGATATTAGGTGGAATTTAAAATTCATGAAATGACATGTTGGAGGGAGAAATGAATGGATTTAATGCCACTTGGCTCAATGCACAAGGACATGTAAGAGGAGTTAAATGCTTTGTTGGAAGGACACATCCACTTGGAGAGATTTTCAAATTTGGAGGAATATTCCCTTTTAATGTCATGTTGAGAGAAATTAGAAGATTTAATAAATCAATTAAATGATTTATTTGTGCAAGTTGCAAAAGCTAAAGAATGTGATAGATTTTGATTGAGATTTAATCATTATTTGATTCATTTAAGGGAGATTAGTTGATTGTGACATTCAACTTAAATATTTGGATTTATTTAAATTAAATGAGAAGATAAAAAACATTAATTAAATATTTGGATTTATTTAAATTAAATGGAGAAGTTTAGAAGACTAATTAAATAAAATTGATTTATTTAATTGAAGAGATAACTTTAGGAGACTAATTAAATAAAATTCATTTATTTAATTAAAAAGATGACTTCAGAAAATTAATTAAATAAAATTGATTTATTTAATTACAAAGAAGAATATGTTTTAATTAGATAAAGATGAACATTAGATTTAATTAAATAAAGTGATTTATTTAATTAAGAGAAGATAATGATTTAATCAGATAAAGTTGATTTATTTGATTAACAGAGGAATTAAAATGAATTTTAATTAGATAAAGATTATTCGATTAAAATGGTTAGTAGAGAGATGATTAAAGACGAATTTAAATTAGTGAATCCCGATTAGATGCGTGTATATTTTGCGTGTCTACACACCCTATGCAAGTGGGTGGTTATTGTAAACATTAAAGATTTTAAAAAATTACAAAAGTAGGTATTTTGGAACAACTTGTTTTATATTAAAAATGAAGTTGACCACATTCATTGATCAACTACACATTCACATGTGAACATGTATTAATAAATTTGTAAAATTTTATTAAATATTTTATTAATTATAATAAAAAAGTTATTTAAGAAATTGGGTGAACTATACAATTTAAACCTCTCCCTAATACTTTTCAGCAGGCCCCGCCCAACCACCTAAAACACTATTTGCAAAATGTACCTTGATAATCTCTGTCTTAGATCCATTCAACATCAGATATCTGTTTGCGTGCGAATAAAAATGAAGCCCTTTCATAGTGTTCACCTCTGCGCTGGAATTCTGTTTGATGGCATCGGACGAACTTAGAATAAAAACGGATACGACTTTGTGCGTGATGTAATGGAAGGATTAAAAAAAATGGAATAAGTCGTTTACTGTTTGTTGTATGGGGCTCCACTTTGATTGGTTTGCGCAGAAGTATATATAATGAATTTAAGTAGGCGGCAGTTCCGTACTTAAAAATTCCGCGGAGGAAGCACAGCGGACGACACTGTCCTCACTCTACAGCCCTTCCAACACTTTTCCAACGAAGCGAAAGTTGTGCGCAACTTGTTCCTTTCACTTTTCCAATTAATTCCTTTCACTTTTCCAATGAAGTGTAAGTTGTGCGCAACTTGTGTGTTTATTCTTTTCCAATGAATTTCTTTGTGGGCCCCTCTCAAAGACTTTGAATTGTTCCAACGAGAAGCGTAAGTTGTGCGCAACGTGTATGTTTATTCTTTTCCAATGACTTCCTCTGTGGGTCCTCTCACAAAGACTTTGGGCACTGGCTATCCAGCCCGGCAATGGCTATCGAGGCAACAAAAATGCATGCCCACATACCATCGCCTTATGCATGCATCCCTTTCCTGCACGCCCGTAACCGTTCTTGTCAGGGTAGTATTGCATGTGCTGCAGGTTTTTTTGTTTTATGTGTCTATTTACTTTTTTACAATGATTTTTTATTCTCTTTTTATTTTTAAGTTTCAAAATTAAATGTGTCCATAATTTTTATTTTACATTTGATTTTTTTCTTTAAATATAATATAATGTTTTTTTATTTTAGATTTAGATTTTTTTTCTATATAATATAATATTTTTATTTTTATTACATTATATTTTTAATATATAATATTTATTTATATAAAAATATTATGTAATACAAATAGAAATATTATATTATATAGAATAAAAACTTAAATTTATAAGTATATTTTAAATTTATAATTTTACAATATATATTATATTTTATTTTATTTAAAGAATATTTTTATTTATTTAAAAGTTATTTTAATTTTTTTATTTTATCAAAATGTGCAGTAATATTGAAAAATAATGATTTTTTGTCGAAGAGCTTGTGTTGGGAGGTAAGATAATTTTATGGAATTAGGTAATTATTTTACCCAAAAATATTTTGATGTGAAAAGGCAAATGAATCAATTTTTACCAGAGGGTTATAAAAGGGATAATTATTTTTACCTGAAGAGCATACTGAAGATACATACAAGTAAAAAGTCAAGTGAATTTTTCCAAGGAAAGAAGACTATTATTGAATTAATTTTCACAAAGATGAGGATTAAATATTAAAATATTTAATTTGCCAAAAGGCAACTAATTCAATAATGGTCTTCTCTCTTTTAGCTATTTGTTTTTAAGTTTTAAAATTAAATGTGTATAATTTTTATTTTAGATTTATTTCTTTCTTTAATTATAATATAATGTTTAAATATATTATAGATTATGTAATAAAAATATAAATATTATATTATGTAGAAAAAAGGCTAAAATATTTTATATATATATATATATATATATATAATGTAATATTTATATTTGTATTTATAAATTTAGGTTTTTTTCTATAAACATAATATTCTAATAATATATAATATATAAATATTACATATAATTATATAATTTATAATATTATTATATCAATCTATAGTATATTCTAATATTTATTACATTATATTTTTAATATATAATATTACATTATCTATAATATATTAAACATTATAATATACTGAAAGAAAAAGAAAAAACTCAAATCTAAAATAAAAATTATACACATTTAATTTTGAAATTGAAAAATAAACAGCTAAAAGAGAGAATATAAAATTATTTTATATTTTTTTTAATAATTTAATATAATGTTTAAATATATTATAGATTATGTAATATTATATATTAAAATTATAAATTTAAAATATATTTATAAATTTAAGTTTTTATTCTATATAATATAATATTTCTATTTATATTACATTATATTTTTAATATTTATATTTTATTATATAAATAAATATTATATATTAAAAATATAATGTAATAAAAATAAAAATATTATATTATATAGAAAAAAATCTAAATCTAAAATAAAAAAACATTATATTATATTTAAAGAAAAAAATCAAATGTAAAATAAAAATTATGGACACATTTAATTTTGAAACTTAAAAGTAAAAAGAGAATAAAAAATCATTGTAAAAAAGTAAATAGGCACATAAAACAAAAAAAATCTGCAGCACACGCAATAGTACCCTGACAAGAACCGTTATGGGCGTGCAGGAAAGGGATGCATGCATAAGGCTGGTATGTGGGCATGCATTTTTGTTGCCTCGATAGCCATTGCCAAGAAATGATGCTTCTGCGCTCCTTATTTCCTCTTTCCACCCGCTTTAGTAAAGAAATGCTGAAAAACTTTATACGGCCTCTCACATGCTTTAGTGGGGCAAAGTCGGTGGAAGAGACGGAAAGATGCTTCAATTCCATTCCATCTTCTCCGCATCTTCCCATTCAATTTAAACTTGTGACCTGTCATTAATTTCTGCATTGATTCATACACCATAAATTTTGTCGATGGTTTTGTACAAGCTTAAATGTCGCTAAAACAATGGGTAGGTTGATTAAATCGTACCCCGGATTCAAGGTTGTTGCGTTTGTACACTCACATGTTTCTCCACTGTGAGTTGTGCCAATGCTAGAAAGCTCAGCAGAAATGATGGTGATGGTGATGGTGATGGGGCCCTGCTTTTCTAATTTTCCACAGCAACACCTAATTTTCCACGGCAACACCTTTCTCGAAGAAATAACCGGCGTTGATTGAGAAGAATACCTGCTCTCCTTCCTCCACATTGCAAATTATCATTCACCTCTTCTTTCAAGCATATTTCCATTCCATTCCAATTCAATTCCATCTTCTCCGCATCTTCCCATTCAATTTAAAGTTGTGAGCTCTCATTTATCATTGGAATGAGATAACTAGAGAAGATAATTGTGATCCGCAATATTGATGAAGAAAACAAGTTTACCCAATCTAATATATTTTTTTTAAAAGCTATAGTGTATCTCACATTATTGTGTGAGTTGTCGTTAATCACATGGAAGAAATTGTCTGTTTAAGAAGGAGCTATTTGGTTTTGGGATCAACAACTATTATTTTCTCTCTGTGATAACTTATATTCTAACTTAACTATGTAATCATATTAAGAGATGTGAACTTGACATAAATTGTCAAATATGAATATGACATAATTGTAATCATATTAAGAGATATGAATCAAAATTGGCATGCATGTCATGCTAGTTAACTTATAGCAATATGTTTGCACTATGTAATCAATGAGAAATTGATTATAATTTTGACTAGGAATTGTATGATGGTTGCAACTTGCTGAAGATTCCTTGCTTACAACATGGGATTATAACACGACATGTAGTATGTAACTTGAGAAATTTAAAAAATTAAAAGGAGTAAATCAAATGTAGAGCTAAGATGTAAAAAATAGAAAATTGCAAATCTAAAAAATCTTGATGGTTAGGAGAAATTCCTAGCAAAAAAATGAGTTATTTAAAAGAGGAGTTGTTCACTGAAATGTAAAGGGAAGGAACCATTCCCTAAGATCAATCAATTTTAATTAAATAAGATGCAAAACCTCAACTTAAATTAACTAAGATTAATTATTGGAGAGTAGTAGAATTGATAGTTGACAATAAGTGCTTAGTTGCCAACCAACCTCCCCATGGTTGAACTTAGCATGTTTAGAATACATCTCTATAATCAACCATATGTTTCCTGGTGGAACCCCTAAATTTTTTTGAGTTCCAATGATGATTGTTGTAAATTTGGCTATGTTTCCTAGTTTGGAATGGATCTTATGGCTTAGGGTTTGGTATTACTTCTATTCTAAGGCCTATGTGTACCTTAAACCCTCTTAGAAAACCTAAGTGTCAATCTTTTTTCCTACGTTTTAATTTGTTGTTGACTAGTGTTCACCCATTCCAGGTATCCTAAATTGCCACTTATGTCATTAAACCCATCTGGATACCATCCCCTTGAACCTAGTGTTCCCTATTGTTACCCATTGAATCGTTATAAATCTTGTTTTATGTTATGTGGGCTTCAAAGGATTTTAATATTTTTCATGTTCCTAAGTCCGGGTTAACATTTTGTTGTTGGTCTAAAGTCTTAGCCATGGGTTTATGTCCCCGTCTCTCATTGACCTAGCCAAGCCCCTTTTTAAGTTGCTAACGTTGTGCACATGCAAGATTGAACTTTAAATGGTTGCGGTTGGATCGTTTGATTTGATCTTTGACCATTCCTTGCTCCCCCATTGAATCTTAATTTTCATTAAAATATTCTAATGGGTTGGCAAGCGGGTAGCACATGTCCTTTATTTCGAGTGGGGCTCATTATCATGTGAAGGTAGCAAACTTTAAGTCTTGTGAGATCAATAGTTGAGATGAGATGGTTTGGGTTATTCCTTATCATTCCCCACTAGCCCGTGGAGGACGCACCAACATCTTCTGTCTCTCAAAGGGGAAGCAGGGAGGTGCCATGTGGTGTAATATTGACCATTAAGAAGCAATAATAAAACATGAAATATTTATGCAAATGTTCGCATAATGTTAAGGAGAGTTAATACCTGAGCTACTAAAGGTTTTATTTGAGCACATGGTTAAATGAAGGATGAGATATTTTAGTCTTGGTCATTCATCGATACCAAAGGATATGCACCAAGGTAGGTGGTTTGTAAGGTAAAAAGCACACAAGTTGAGAGTGCCAGATTTGATATTGGTTGTTCCCCTCCTCTCCCCTGCCATGAGATGCATGCAGGTTAAACCTAGTGGGCAAGAGGGAGGATGAAATGTAGCTATCTTCAAGGATTAAGGAGATGGTGGAGCCTGCAAGATGACTTGGAGACAAATCCACATGGTATAATTTGATTGCTCAACAACTAGGGTCGTCTACAATCAAATTTTGAGGCTTGTTTGACTCAAGCTGAGTTGTTCATCAGGCCATCTCATTGGTGAATCAATTAGTGGGGTTTGAGGTTTGAATTTGGGGCCTAGACCAAGTCAAATGAATGTTGTTTCTCATGGAGGGAGTATCTACAACAACCCATTGATGCATTTTGAAGGGTGGGTCAAATCTTCATCGATAAATGCAAGCAGTTTTGTCATGCGTGAATTTTTCCTCCTTTGAGTTTCAAATATAACTGAATTAGGGAATATTTTGTACCAGTCCAATGAGAATTGGACATGTGTGTACACTCCAACCCGAGGCTTGTTTACTCCTTTTTTTCTATAAGAAGGAATTAATGACCAAATGTAGGCAGTTTTGATTTTTGGGAAGGCTCTTAGCTATAGGTTTTGGCCATGAAAGAGGCTATGTACTTTAATTGTTGAATGCTAAGGGTAAATTTCCATATTTTGTAAATCCATATATTGTAATGCTCCTGTAACTTGAATGCATAGATTGGAATGCATACCAATGTTATGTAATTGTCTCCATTTTTGGGCTGCAACATCTTTTGAAATGAAATAACAAATTTATTAAGGTTCTTCAAACATATTTGTTGTTTGAGTTATCTATTTGTTTGATTTCCATTCAAGGAGTGGTGTAAGTGCTTGCAAGAAGGTAACGAGGGTGTTGTATTTTCATGTGGATTGCTAAGTAGAATTTCATGATAGGCTTAAGTAGACTTTTCTGTCATAATGTGATGGAAGTTTGTTGGTCATCGGATTATGTTATAGTGTTATGATATGAGGTATGATATGTGACTATGTAGCCCAAGGCAAGTGATGGTCTTACACAATTGTCTTTCCCCATTCTCAGAAACAATCTTTAAAATTGAACAACTTTTTAAATGATTTTGTTCTATGTTTTTTTTGTACCTCAACTTCATTCCTATAGTGGAATGAGAACAAGGGGCGTACCATTATTGGAGGCATCCATACACATCCTTGTTGTATTATATGAATTTTATCTTCTTTAACTGTTTTGCGCCATAGATTAAATATATGCATCAAGTGTTACATAAGATCACCCTCCTAGGTTTTGCAAAGCTTAAAGTGCAGGGGAGAAAAGTGTAAAATCCATCTCCTGTTCATTGGCCACTAATCTTGAAGTTCTTAAGCATAACGACTGGCTATCCTTTAGAGGATTTTCAAGGTTCAGCTGGAAAAAACACCAATAGATTGGCTATACTTTTGATTTTGGTCTACAATAGTAGACCCATGTAAATCATGAGAAATCATTGATAAAGGTGAGAATATATATTTAGCCTTTGTAAAAGATGGATGGGGAAAATCCCTTGAAACATTACTGTGAACAAGTTCTAAGATTTGTGTTGCCCTCCATGATTTTCCTTTGCCAAAACTTTCTTCAAGATGTTTGCCAAGTGCATAACCTTCACAAATCTCTTTAGAAAATTTAACCTCTTGTAGTCCTTTGACCATATTATGTTGACATAGTTGTTCAAAATATCAATAGTTAAGATGGTCAAACCGTTCATGCCATAATTTGCTAACTTCATCTAAATGAGTTAACAATGATTTTGGAGAAATATTTTTGGAAAAATTGGAGAAGGTATGTAATTTAGATTGGTGATTTTCCTCCCCTATTTCTACCAAATTGTTGCTTAAAAATTCTCCTATCTCAATTGAATTTAGAGAGAATTTTACTCTCATTCCCTTCCCAATATAATTTATTTGATACATTAAAAGGAGATTAGTTTATAGTGAATGAACACTCATAACATTTGAAATTGTTCCTCCTTCAAGTTTAGCAGACCCTCTCCCTTTGACCAATGATGGAGTATCATCACCTAAGGTGATTGCAAACATATTGGATTGCTCTAAGGATGAAGAAATATGTGAAGAGACCACTAGAGTCTATTATCCATCATGGAGATGAAGATGAAGCAACTAAGGCTTTGCCTTGTGATATCTATTTCTCCTTAGTATTTTCTTGGTTTGATGAAGATGCTTTGACAGCATCAAGTAACCCTATATTATTCTTTTTGAGAATATGTGAGAGATGCTTGATTTGTTTCCTCGTGCATTGATGTTCACCGTGTCTATATTTTTTACAAAAGGCACATATAAATTTCTCAATAATTGGTTTACTCTGTTGCAAAAAGTTATCATTTTCAAAGAGTTGTCATTTTTTTTTTCTTAACTTTCTTATCCTTTTTAGTGTTCTTTTTCTTTCCTTTTGAACTCTGTTGCTTTTCATTCCCTATAATTAGGGCTTGAGGTTTAGTGGACTTCAAAGTGCCCATTTGAATTAACTTTTATTTCTCCTTTGTGAGATCAGCAATAAAGTTATCAAGAGTGGGTATTGTCAATGAGGTTCTAAAGCTCATTTGGTAGAATAGAAAGTTGAGATAAACACCAAAAATTTTGGACCTAGCTTGGAAAGTATAGAAAAGACTAGTTGATCCTCTTTTTTGTCAATTCCACAATCTTTTAGTTTCAACTTTAAAGATTTAAATTGAATGAAGAAGACCTCTAAATTTGAAAAAATACTAGGAATAAGACAATAAGACCTATGAGTTGATTTTCCAACTCATGGCTATTAAGTTCATCAATTTTCCCTAATAGTTTGTTTAGAGCTTCCCAAACTTTATTTGGTGTTTTCAAGTTCTCAACATAGAATAACAATTTTGGAGACAAATTTAAACATAGAAAGCCAAATGTTTGGTCACACTTATTGAAATACTTTTATTTGTCTTTAACTGTGGTGGGTTCTTTTTTCTTTCCCATAGTTACCCTTTTAATAAGCCTTTATTTTTAAGTAGAATAATTACTTTCAACTTCCAATCATGGTTGTTGAGAGGTGTTAGGGTTGTATAGTAACATTAGACTCCATGTTATTAGATTTAGATAGTTGCATTGTAGGAATGCAAAAATGAAGAACTTAGAAGTGTGTAGAAGTGAAGAAATAATACAACACATAAAAGAACTTCTTGAGCAAGTGTGAAAAAGGCCACACAAAACACCCACTTTAATTAATTATTTCCCCCTATTTTGTACTTTACAGGAGTGCTTTGTAACTAGTCCAAAAGGGGCATAAACTAACACTTTAAAATGTGAGTGTGATATTATGTCCATTGGATTCAAACCTTGTGGGGTATTTTCCTACTACATCAACAATTGAGACTATTTGACCTAGGTGTTAAGAGGAGACCTTCGGTGAAATGGTGGGGCTTCTTGCCTATAGAGCTAACAATGAAAGGCTCATACCCATAATATAATACAATTTTTTTGTTTGATATGGAGAGGAGAAGGAGCAGGAAGAGCAACAGAGGGGGAATTTTGAAATATGGAGATGATGTAGATGGTGAAGGAGATGATTTAGAGGAGGAAGATGGATCACTGGTGGGAGGAAACTTGTGGCTATGTAGGTTGTTAATTTCAAGCTGCTAGGTTGTGGTGGCTTGGTACTAGTTGTCGTTTTCCAGTCAGGTAGATGTGTTGTTGAGTAGGTTGTTGTCCAGTTGGGATGCGACAATTTTGTTGCTTTTTGTTGGATGCCCTCTTTGCTATAGGGGTGGTGTCTCTTTTCGCTTTGCTTTTTGTGTGAAGCTTTATGGGTTGTGGGGTCCTTTTATTTGGATATGCTTTGGTGAGTATAGTGGCCTTTTTTCCCCTATTTTGGCCTTTTTTTGTTTGTGTGTCTTTCCCCCTTTCTTTGCTTCTTCTTACGCTTGGGGGGGGTGTCTGCTGCTCCTTTGTTTCTCCTATGGGGATTGGGTTTCTACCTTAGTTGTGTGTTGATTCAAGGTTTCCAGTTCTTTCTGGAGCATCCTTTTGGATTATTTTCATTGTGGTGTTCAGTAGTTGGCATTTTGTGGGTGCTCTTTTGTGTTGGCTATGAAGGTTTCATTTTTTTCCTTCACATTCCAAAATCTCATGTTGCCAAGGGATGTTGTGATATCTCTTCCTACTAAAGCTACTTTATTCTTAGATCTTTATTTGTGGTCTTCATTAGAGGTGGAGACTGTTCCTACAAAGGTGGAGCCCTCTCTTATAGAGGTAGAGGTGGATGTTGCTAAGTTGGTGGAAAGTTGTTTGATCTTATGTTGGTCCCTATTGAGGTGGTGTTGGTATGGGTAGGAGAGAAGTGATTTTGGTGATAAGGAACTTATCTTCCCCTCTGAGTGATCAAAGGTGTGACCCCCTTTCTAGATATTGCAAAACTCCCATGCCCAATTCAAGACGAGAAAGGATGGAGGTTCCATGCCTTGAGGCACAATAGTCAGTTGAGGATTTGAATGCAAAACCTCAGTCGAATAGAAGAGTGAATTCTTAAGGCATTAGTGACAGGTCAAGGAGAGGGAATATTGAACCATTTGCAAGAAAGAAAGTATGGGAGATTGGGGGTAAATATGAAGAGAAAGTTGCTTAGAAAGGAAGGTAATAGAAGGCAGTTACTTAAATAGTAGTTAGTATCAACTGTGTTGGTTTCTCTGGTTTTCGGGTTTCATCAACACTTGCTAGAAAAGAGATGGAGTTGGATGGTGGGAAGAGCTTTGATAACTCACTTTTTTCTTTCTTTTTGATGGTTGGGTGGGGGGGAATTCTATATGGAATGAACAAACAAGATTGATTACCAAATACAAGTTTTGAAAGGAAGCTTTATTTGAGCATAGTTGATATTCCAATTATAAGAGATGGCTTGATCTTGCTTCGGGGATGGGGATAGGGCCCTAACCAAAAGACTAACTTCTCCTTCCTTCTGAGCTATCTTTAGGGGCTATACTACCAATTCCATTGACCTACGGTTTTCTATTCCTAAAAATAGGAGAGGGTTTTCCAAATGATACCATAAAGGTTGGAAGGCCTATGAAGGGGTGAAGAGGTTTGTTTTGATCTAAGATTCACTCCTTGAAATCAATCATAAATGGAATTTGATCTTATAGTAGTATTTAGAAGTGGAGGTTTCCCGACAATGAATGAAGGAATGAACCAGTGGCTTTCTCAGATCGGGTGTTTCAAGCTAGAGAGGAACTCAACGGATCAATCTCAGAAACCAATCTATTTCAGCCGAAGGGACTTTGCCAGTGAGTTGTGGGTATTAACTCCTTTTGAAATTTGTTTTCTTGCTAGAGATTTAATCCTTCCACCCTATTATAGGGTGGGGGAGATAGAAGTTGTAGGAGAGTACATTAGAGAAACAATGGTTGTACCCAAGCATGGTGGTATCTAAAGAATCAATCGATTTTCCCAAGGGGCTGTTAGTGGGTGATGGGTAGTTTTGTAGCCCAAATTAGGGCTCAAGACTCAGGTATGTATGCTATTTGTTTAGTTTTTGTTCGATTCTTTCATTTGTAGTAGTTTTGATTCATGTGGGCATAACATAAAACCTTCATTCATCCCTCTCCAGCTTTCACATAAGAGTGATTTCATCCCCCTGTTTGACCACTATTTTTGAAGGTATGATTATTTCATCCTTCCATCAACTAAAGGGCTTAAGTGGAATTTCCATCTTGCTTTGTTTGTTCTACCACTTCGTTCCTTTCTTCCCTCTTGGTTAGAAGGGGGCCCTAACTAAGATTGAGTGGTTAAGAATTTTTCAACCAAATTGGTCGATAAAGTCAAGTGCCCTTTCTCGTTTTGTATGTCCGAGTAGGAGGAATTCTAGATGGGTTTGATCCTAGTCAAAGACATACTAGTGACCATCTATTTGGGGTGTGTCCTCGAACACTAGAAATCAAGGAAGAAATAATGTTGTAGAAGTTGGGATGATTGACATAGTGTCACTCATCCCTCTAATTGTTCTAGCCTTTTCCCAGCTCTGATCAAGAACTATACCCATCACCCTACAATTACCCCCCACCCTACATGGTGGGCCCTCTCCTCTTTGAGGAGGAACTCTTATCCCTCTCCATTATCTAAGTAACTCAAATGAAAAATTTTAGGTCATATGGATGCCTATAGTTTCTTATGGCCAAGTGGGTGGAATAGAAAGTTGGTGGGTGGAAAGTAAGGAGGAAATTTTATTAAGGTCTCAGTAGTGAGGAAGATCGACTAGTAGTTTTGAGTTGTTTCACCCCTACCACATGTATTTATAGCATACTCGAAGAGGAGAGGGATGTTGTGCTAAGGAAGATTGGAAGTAATTCCCCAGGGTTTGAACCAAAAGACTACTAACCAACATCTCTAGAGTAGAATGACGGAAATGCACATGATGTTTTGAGGCGATCATACCCTCATAAAGGCATGGAGGCAACCCAACAATAGATTGAAGAGCATAAGGATTTGTAGTGGGTAGTCAGTCGAGATCACATCCAATTTATCATATTACGTAGATAATATACTAGTATATCCATACTTCAGAAGGACACTGCCTTATGCTACATCTCCTTGATTTGGAGAGAAAGGGAGATAGCTTCTTAGAAATCCACTAGTCAAATCTATCCAACTATGACCTTGAAAGCAGACTCTTAATCTCCCTCCCACCCGAAGATAGCTAGTTATGTTCTTGCATCAATTAGAATGGAGCCAATCAACTTAAAATTCCCTACCCCTACTGGATGGAAGAACTTCACTCATTGGATGTTCCCATTGAAATAAAGACTGTTAGGGTAACTACAATTTCCACCCAACCCATGAAATCTTGTGATTCAAATTGATGGAAGTCTAGTTTTGAAAGGTTTGTGCTGAAGAGGTAAGAGATATAGGCACTGATCACCACAAGGGATGGCTAAGCTATTAATGTTGCCTAAAGAAATAATAGGCATGCCTCTGCTCAAAAGAGAAAGAACTACTTTCTTTGTATACCACTGAAACCAAAGGGCTACCATAGCTAGAGATGTCTGCTCTACAAAAGAGGCATGCATAGTTTCATTAAGGAGAAAAGGCCATGTTGAACCACTTTCCATCTCCCATTAGCGCCTTAATCAGGACTTCCAATGATGAAAAAAAGAATGAAACAAGAATTGAATCCCTATCCTCCAAAAGCTTGAACTGCTCTTACTTCTGATCAACACTAACACATTCCTGCAATAGGGTGGGTTAGGGGAAAAAAGGAATTCAAGAACTAGCCCTTTAGGACCAACCATATATTCCTTAGGTTGGTACCAACCCCACCTAAGGCCTGCCTTCGACAGCCAACCATATTGGCCTTAGGTGCCGAAAGCAGGCCCTTGGTACTGATGAACCCATTCGCCTTTGGAATTCCCAAGGGGTGGGAGCAATATAGGGGCCCTTGAGGCATATCTATATCCTCCCACCCCCTACGAATGGTGAAGCGCAGGTCGGTCAGAATCGCAAGTTCATCGATAGTGAAGCCAACCCCACCTTAACCCCACATACCTATATGCTTTAGAACAAATGGGATGATAGGGTTATGACTAACCTATAGAGGCTTATCTATATGTTAGTCCTGAAGGGTGGGTGGTGGGGTTGGTTTGGGAGGGAATCATAGTTCTCGATGGGGTTGGGGCCACTATGGCTGGTGGGGTCGAGGTCGCTATGGATGGTGGGGTCCGTCTTGGGATGGGAGAGAAAAGATTTGAGAGGCCCTCTATTTTATTGTTATTCTAGGGCCCCCACAGCCTTTAGAGTAGTAGGGAGTGAGTGGGGATTCTAGTTCTAGGGCCCGACAATAGCTATAGATGTGACCCCGACTAGTTCCATAGGGCATTGGTTTGCATTGAACCAACCTGCATATACTTGGCATCAAATCATTAGCTCACTCAAATTGAACCAACCTGTATCATTGAATTTCTTGAATAAGAATCGAACTTGCATCAAATCATATCATGGACACCTTATCACTACCAATGGAACCTATTTGCTATCATTGGCTCACCCCACCCAGCACATTGGCTCACATTGAACTCGCATCATATCATTAGATTGGTGCATTACTATTCATTCCAACACCGAGAATTCCAACCAATTGATTGGTTCCTGGACCTCCAAAGGGAATATTTCTTCCCAACATCCAACTATCAATTGATCATCCAACCATGGAGTTCGATGAGACATTACAATATTAGATACATTTTCCTAACTTCAGATGAATAATCTATTTGAAGGGTTGAGTGGGGGGGAATTATAATAGAATCTAGAGCTTGTACCTACTTGGTGGGAGCCCATGTTTTTAAAAAAATGAGTGTGGGAAATCGCCCTATAGATGGGTATGTGCATGATCATCATGGAAAAAGTAGGCCCTTAAGTGGCAAAAAATTCAAAAAAATTAGAGTTAGGCAACTTGATGTGAAAATTTGAATAAGTTATCTATATTATCTCAAAAATATGTAAGAATAGAATCTGTAGAAAATTGAATGTAGTTTCTAAACTACTTTGGTTTTTTTTTTAAATCTATTTTGGTGAAAAATTTAAAACTTGAATGCATAGTACTTAAATTTTAGGGAAAAAAATAAGAAGTAGGTGTCTATCTAACTACAATAAAGGGATACACTTTTTATAAGATTTTATATGCTGTGAGGACTCCATGTCCGATGCATTCATATTTTTTTGTGTAATTTTTTCCAAGTAAATAATTAATTATTCATTTTTTATTTGCTAACTTTAAAAAATGGTAAAACCTTGTATGTCTCCACTAATCTTAATCATTTAAAACTTCATGAAATTCATTTTTTTTAATCTTATAGTATGTGAAGCATATAACGTGACACATGTTTCAGATTCAAAAAATGTGATACCATTTGAAAGCTATAGATGTTTTTCAATTAGCCTATCAATCAGTACTTTAGTCGTAATTCAAATAGAAAATGAATAATAATTATTTATTAAATTCAAAGTAAAGCATAATTTACATTGGTGGAAGGCTAAGAATCTCCTTTTAAAACCCTTTTCATTTCATCAATTTTGGGTAAAAAAAAGTCGTCAACCACATACCCTACACATACCCATCATATCACCACTTTTTGGCCCATCATGATCCTGCACATACCCAGATAGTAGGGTCATATTCTTGATATAGATCCTAACATTTCTATGTTGCTTAGCTCAACTTAGCTTATATAGATGTGTGAGCAATTGTCAAATATTCAAAATTTCTAGCATGATGCACATTCAGTCGAGAACATGGGCAAAAAAAGGCACATTTGATCGAGAACACCCTATAGAGAGCATGGTTCACAAGCACTCTCATGGGCCCTATAAAGAGTAGGGTAGTTGATCGACATGCATCTATTTGTTAAGTGCCATTGCATCTATCATGGAAAAGACTTCAGGCCTTTATCCCTAGTCATCGTCTAGTCGAGGCCATAGGGTTCTTTCTTCAATACAACACCGGTTAAATCTAACCAGCTTCAGTACAACATTGTTATGATAGGTAGTAGCCTATTGCTAATTAGGTTCAACCCACTGTTGAATCGAATCCCTCTAGTCTCACGACTTCCCTTATTGGTACCAACTAGGAATGGTGTTGACCTTAGTCAAGCGTAGGCCAGTTGAGGACCTTGAATTCCATCCTTTAGGGCCTTTACTCACTCTAGGCTGGATGGA